>PGIR01000096.1:0-155001 GCA_002812735.1 Scedosporium dehoogii
GGGGGGGGGGGGTTGTGGACGTCAGATGCCGCATTTATGGGATTTGTCATGGAACATTGAGCTATGATTGAAGTCTTGGTATCGAATTCTCAGGGTCTCGAATTGTGGATTAAGAGGTACAGAGGTACACACAGTGAGGCAAAATGGACGCTTCGATCTAGTCATGTGCTAGCGGCACCAGCGACTTTGGGACCGGTTGTTAAAAGTACTCCGTACCGGCACGGCAATCGAGGTGACTTTCTCGAATACATTCATCGAGATGCTCCTAAAGAAGAAGTCGAGGTACCTATTCTTCGCCGATTTCTGTTCTTTATGACGGGCGCACCCATTAACACCCAGCCGAGAAGACGTTCCTTGGAAGGGTAATGTACGATATAAGTACTCCGTAGTGTACGAAGCACTGACGAAAGATGAGTTGAGGGGCGATTGATGGCTTGGCTCAGCCTGTAGGAATATTTGTCGCCCCATTGCCGACTAAAACAACTCAGCAGGAATCGTTGGATCGTCCAAGGATGCGATTCCAAGCCGATAATTATCGTCCGCGAAGCATCCTTTGTCTGATACGAAAGTTTTTTTTTTCACCTTTAGGCCAGGCAGAGGAATTTTTTTTTCTTTTTTGGTGTGAAAGACCAAAAAGAGCTTCGGACACTACGACGTACTTCAGAGCGCTGGCAGGCGATCTCGTTCGTACGACATACTAAGGATCGACATTACCACTCCGAGCCGGTTCGAAGCCAGCACGGGAGCCGATGAAGTTGCTATTTTAGCTTCATTTCTTTGAGCTTTGGTCAAGAGACGCCCAGTGATGATAGGCATCACAGCTAACGGTCATCCGATCCACTCCTCTTCTCATTCGTTGTCGTCACGTCAGCCCTTTCTCCCTTGCAAGTTACTGGTGGCAAGCTTTCTTGTGGTTTACATGGACGTTTGACAGTACTTTACTTCATAGATACGTATAGTCCACCGCATACATCGTCCTTCGTACACTACCCCCGACAAGGATTAGAAACGTTAAATGTGTACTTGGCTAAACCCAGAAAGGAATGTCACAGTACTTGAAAATATATATAATAACTAATATATATAAAAGTACTAATACAGTTCCCACTTTTCCCAATTTCTTTTTGTTAACCAGCCTACAGAACCCCACATCAAAATTTGTACCTCAGTATCTATCAGGTGATCACTACCATCATCCGCCACAGAACAGAACAGCCTCAAAAATGACATAAGAGCCTCCTTGAGAGAGATATGCACTGGCGGACCTTCTATTATCTCTGTACTATTTTTTTTCTTAAAATGAAAAGCCTCTATAATAGTAGAGGGCTGTTATTCTTATGTAGTGTGACCTTGTATCACGTGTTATGTTGTTTACAGGGTGACTTGATTTAGGAAAATAATTAGTAAGATGAGTATCTTTCTGTTTTATGGCTCTGTTAGTTCCTAAAGTATTTTGACTGCTTAATTGTGTATAGAAATACTACTAGTACTAATAGTAGAGAAAGTGGGTTGTGACTTTCCAATTTAACGTTTCTAATCCTTGTCGGGGGTACTACTCCATAGACATGCCCTCTCCGCCTCTTCAGAAGGTTGGAAGAAAGCAAAAAAAGATGTGGTATTTCGTCGTAGAGTGTCATCACGTCCGCATCCTCATCCGATGTGGCTGCCGAATACCCCACTGCCAGCCAGGGTCTAGCTTCTTCTCTAGGCAGCTCTGACCCCATTCTGACAGGATTCCCACACCCACTCTTTCGGAATACGTCGGTGGGCACGCGGCCGATTTGGTTAGAATCGGCCTTTATTGGCAGATCATTTTACGAGAAGCCCCCAAATGCCTTCTGGCCTCCTGCAGAGTCGAGAGGCACCGTACGTCTCGTGCATCGAAAGCGTGAGTGTTTGCCTAGTGCTCCAGCAGAAAGTGTAGGATGGCGGGGTGGCATCTAACTTTTTCCCACCTCCTTCCAATTCCGTTTCACGTCTAACCGGCCAGTCCAAGCCTTCGTGGCATTTGCTTGACCGGTCCCGCAACTGGACCTCACACTTCTAACCAATCTTGCATTCCCAAATGCTGAGCAGCTGATCGGGCGGGGGGATAGTGCAGTGTGGTAGCTAGATTGTAAACTATGTAGGACGCATGAAATTGATCTTGGGGAAAAGTTTTAATTATGTTTTGCCCCCTTGGCGGAACACTCTGCAGTCCCCACATGCGTTGCGTTCTTGAACAGGGAAAAAGAGAATGAGAAAGGGTGGGATCGAAATCTGTATCGAGAGGCAGATCGAGATTCGTGGAATCAACTGCGGACTGTTTCCCAAAGCACAATTCTCGGTTATTACTCAGGACTTAGTCCAGACTTAGGCAGAAAGTGATGCCCTCTGTTGCAGTGGTGGGTGGTAATCCGAATCTCCAAAGTAGAGGCAGAGTTGCACAGAATATCGGTTTCATTAATATCGACATTTCTGCTTCGTCTCTCCGAAGTATGAAGCAGGCTTGATATTGATCACCCGCCTTGGAAACTATATCCGCCATCGGATCTTGCCCATCCAATTTCGAAGAAGACGTTGCGGGTCTGCTCCGAATAAATTTCAAGGCGCTCTTCCCGCAGAACATTAGTTTTCTGGTTGCGTTCTTTTTTGAGCTCTCCCGAAAGACGGGACGACGGCCCACCTCATGGCCAGACCCCCAAAATGTGCACATGAGGAGTTGGTACTTCGCAGAATGAAGTCGGGGTCGTTCTGTACCATGATCCACGTAGAAGACCGCTTGAAGGAAAAAGGGCCTAAAATACCAGGAGATTCTCGCCTCGCTAGTCTTCCCAAAGCGTTGTATCTTCATCTCTCGAAGCCCACATGAGCCATTTTCTAGCATCCTGTTCCGGGTGCAAGTACAGAGTAAACGACACTACACTACAAACGAAGTAGTGCTGGTCATTTTTTCCCCCAGTTGCCCTGTCCAACCACCCCACAATTTCCCCTGTTGGACTTGGGATGATGAAGCGACGGCAGCAAAAAGAAGAAAAGTCGAGCCGGTTCTTTCTGGCGGTGAGAGACGAATGGGATTAGTGATGTCGTAGTTTGATCGCTCATAGGCAGAGGTGGACAGTGAGCGGCACGCAAGTCAAGAGCCAGTCATTGATGGAAGCAAGCTGGAGACCGCGTTCCACCTGCCCCCACACTTCCAGAATTACAAGGTCCGTCGACAAAGTAACACTAACGAAGCAGTAATGCCAAATCGGTATCGATCTGGAACGTCTGGAAGCAGAAACAGTGCGGGAGTTCCGAGGCCGTCCCCCGGTTTCTTCCACGCATTGCTTTTTTGGAACATCTCGAGTCAGGGCAGACATTCTCGGGCAATGACCCGTGCACCATCACAAAGAACGCGTTGCTCACTTCAGAATCTAAATTCACCGACGGATTCAAGAATGGGATTGGAGGAAGAGTGGCTTCGACTGGAATTAGTGCATTTTGTAATGCTCCCTGGTCGTTCTCGTTTGGCTTTTCCGAAATAAACCACACTGGTGGCTCCTGACTGCTGTGCACCATCCCTCAATCCTGTTGGATGGTCTTGTTATGGAAAGTGGTTGAATCCCAAATTAATGGGTTGGCGGCGTGGGCTGACACAACATTGCTCCCCGATGCCACCCCTTTTTCTTCAGCGTGTGAGGATGACGGAGCCTGGTGTGCTTGTATCTTCTGTTAGGACAGTACATTCCATTTTTACCAAGCATCACACTTAACTTTACGTATACTGTTAGCGGATAGGCGATGACGGATGTCTTCGTCCAGCTCACAGCATCCCGTGATGGCAGGGAGCCAAGTCACCAGACAGGAGGTACAAGGCGCAGCGCGACTTTAAAATGTTCACTAAAATACATGGCCGATATTGAGATTGACACAGCCAATAACACTGCGCAGGCGTAATCTGGTTTGGTTTTTTCCCCCTTGGAGCGTCGTAAACATACGGAGTACATGTCTCAGGGGATCAACCGTTCTGAACAATAATCACAGTTCTGACTCGATCAGCATCCTGATCGCCGTCATATACCGTATCTGTCAGAGAACATCCCGGCGTTTACCAACCACCAACACCACGAGGAGGTGGCTTCACATTGTGTGGAGGGATGGAGTACGAAGTAAGGCAGGATTGTACCAATCCTCCTCCCTCGGGAGTAAATTCGCTTAGACGAAGTCGATGGTCTGGCTCAAGTGAAGATGGGATGAAAGCAGAGACCACGTAATATTACGAAGCACTTCAGAGACGATACAAGGCTTCAGTGTACGAAGTAATAATGCTTGGTGGGTAGAAACACGAGGCACCGAGGTACATCCACGCATCAATACTTCCTACTCAAATTGTTGTGGGTTGATTTAGGCTCCGATGTAATTGCCTCCGCTGGAGCTGGTTTGTCCATCAAATATGGATGCTGGAACACATCGTGTTGTGTGAGAAATGCACGGGGTTAGACCGTATTATTGTCATTCGTCTTCCAAGTCCCTACCGAGTACGACATCAGTATATGTGAAGTAAACGACGCACAGTACGGCTCGTCCTGGCATCTCCTCTTATGGTGAACTTTACCCAAACAAGCTAACTATTATAATATTGCGTCTCTGCCTTGGTATACGAAGTAAAGTGTCAATCTCTCTTCTCTTCCACCGTGGTATGGACTAAAAAAAAAAAAA
Organism: Scedosporium dehoogii; assembly: GCA_002812735.1. Classification (NCBI taxonomy): domain Eukaryota; kingdom Fungi; phylum Ascomycota; class Sordariomycetes; order Microascales; family Microascaceae; genus Scedosporium; species Scedosporium dehoogii. Next base: position 4,681 of record PGIR01000096.1, read on the forward strand.
AAAAAAAAAAAAAAAAAAAATTTCGTCTCCACACGGAGTACAGGGCGTTTTTCTCAGCGTAATGGGGAGAAAAAGGCCTAAATACGAGATTCAGTGAGGCGCGAAATCGACCGAACAAGTGTTTTGATGAGATGACACAAATAGTGCTTCGTAAGAGTCCTTCGTACACTACTTCGTACGAAGTATTACGAAGTTCTTCATCCTTGCACTAGCAATCCGCAACGGTGCCAGAATCCTGTCGACTGAGCTGGACCGTAACCCTGGGATCGTCCCGTATTCCGAAAAAGGTACGTACTTCGTAATGCCTCTTACGAAGTACATCAATCCCTCAAGCTGCGCAGAAAAAAGGCTCAGTGACATTGGGGCGCCAAAGGTATGCGCCAAAGGTATGCGCCAAGTATGACTGAGCAAGGACGGCGCTGTTTCATAGTGTATTTCTTTCTTCCTTGAACCCACTTAGGGCTTGCACTTCGTATGCATATGTGATCTCATCCTCATTTCTCAGACTCGTGCTCGTACAACAACAATGTGACGCAAATTCTCATGCTGTCTTATTGACGAAGTAAATAGGTTCGTAAGGATAGACGAATGTCCTTGATATTGGATGTCGTCGAATTCCTTCCTAGATGGCAGTGTGCGAAGTATAGACTACTGTGTAATAACACTGGCATCAATCGTCCTGCAGGATCTCTTGATGGGGCGTGCTAATCGAATATCCTGGCCGTGATTCTTTCACCCCACTCCTGATTATCCTCAGAATCCCTCACTATACTCACTCCTTGCCGTGTGGCATCACTCAGCAACCAGTCTGCCCACCTCCCTCAGCAACGCCTGCCTGTCAATATTACAGAGTCCTTCGTACTTCGCACAGAGTAATTTTCAAGTATAAACTAATGGGCACTGTGAGAATTCAGGCCGCCTGGGCACCTGGGCAGAGGAAAGGACTAGATGCAGTCCGGAGACAGTACTTCTGTACCTTTGACAGGAGCACAGTTCGATCATTTGAAATCCGAAGCGTAGCCAGAGGAACTGCTCCCAAGAAATACTTGTGCAAGATAAATTCTTGTCAAAACCAATATCCTGTGGCAATGATCCACGCATCGTTTGTCGTACTTTGCAAACGTATTTCCTGGTGTATGCGTACTGCGTAGTATAATATTAGTGTACTTTGTACTGCTTCGTAGTGTTGCGCTGGGGGCGAGAATTCATTCCGAGTCGTTCGTTGGAGTGGTGTGGTTAGAAGGCACTCCAAGCCCGTTCTGCTTAAGTCTCTGCATTCCTGAGAGGGTGCGCCAACCTCGGTGCCAAGAGTGGCGAGAGGTGACAAAAAGGTGTGGAAGCCGAGTACTGTTACCTCCTCATTTCAATGAGTTTGATGGTGGTGGGCGACCTGGACAATGACCCACCCACTTATTGCCTTGCCATTGTGGTTGGGGGTGACTAAGTTGTTTTGAGGAAGGAATCAACAACCTTTGATCAAATCAAATGTAGAAAAGTACTTGGCAACTCTGGTCTAGTACGGAGTACATGTAGACCAGTCTCCAAGTACGAAGTACCCTGCCCCTACTCCGACATATTGAGCACCCCATTTCAGTGACAAGAAATACATCAATACGCGACATGTTGACCTATCCTCGTACCAGCCTTGGTCACTACCCACTGTAACCATTGCTGCATGGTGGTCAGGGCATCGGCTCCACCCACCACCGTCTCCTTCCCTGCTTCAATTTCCTTTTCTACTCCTTCCCTTCCTCAATCCCTCGAAAGCCTCCTCTCCTCCTTCGCCCTTCGCCCTTCGCCCTCTATCCGAACTCCCCCAACCGAATCCGCCTCTTCACGACAAAATCCGTCATTGATCGTCGACGAATCTTTTGACCGTCTTGACGTCTTTGGCATCCTGGATTTAGGTTTCCCTCTCTCTCATCCGAAAGAAAAATCCGAGTCTCGGGTCGATTAAAGGTGCCTTCTTCATTCAGCAGGTTGCTGGATATTGAAGCCGAACTCTTTTTCTGACTAGCACCAAAAAAAAAAAAAAAAAATCTTTCTTGCGTGGAGCGGCCAATACCGGAGGAACTCGATCTGTCTCGCTGATCCCCTCCACACAAGCAAAGTCTTGATTCTCTTTTTTCTTTTTCTCTCTCCTTTTTTCTAGTTGCGGACCTCTTCTTCCTCCAGCGTTACCACCGCCTCCCCGTTTGGCCATACGAGCTGCTGCCGTTTCGTTATACCAACCTTCGAGCAAGCCTTCAACCGAAGAACGATCCTGGCCACTCTCCGAGGATACTCGACTGAAGCAACCCGTCTCTCGAGTCCATTCATCGACCTACGCGCTCCCTCAACTCTCTCACACCCCCTTTTCGCTGTGTCTTGCATATATATCCATTGGCTTTAGTTCATTTCTGCAGTTCGATCTCACTCCTTCCGACTGTCGACTATTTCCTGCACGTCATTATTCCAATTTTCTAAGGCGGTCTCGGTGCTCGATTGCTTTAGTTTTCAAACGTCTCCTTCTCCAACACACCAACGACAACGACCAAATTGTTGATGGCGACTGTCGGCTACTAAATTCTCCCCGCCCTCCCACCGCGATTGTCGGCCGTGGCCTTGGAAACCACTAAAGTCTTTTGTGGCCTGTCCACTTAGCAAAGTGCCCCTTCCAGGTGCCTAAGCGACGTCTGTCTCAAGTTGTCTGTCTACCTTCCAATCACTCGTCAAACCCACCACAGGCTACCTTCATCATGCCCGGCGGTGTGTGTGCTGTCCTCGACTACGAGGTCGACGCCATGGCGGAATATGTGGCGGAGATGTCCATGCGAGTCGTGTCTCCCGATACGGCGGTTTCGTCGGCCTTCAGGAAATTTGTCACGCAAATTCTCACCTCGACGCGTCTCCCCAGCACGACGATCCTGCTCGGTTTGAACTACCTTGCAAAGCGCATCAATACCTGCAAGGCTCAAGGCCCGTTCAAGGCCAGCGAGGGTCAGGTTTGGCGACTGCTCACGGTTTCGTTGCTGCTGGGCAGCAAATTCCTCGACGACAATACGTTCCAGAATCGGTCGTGGTCTGAGGTCAGTGGCATCGCTGTTTCCGAGTTGAATACTCTGGAGAGCGAGTGGCTTGCCGCTTGTCACTGGCAACTCTACGTCAATCTGGACAAGAGCAACGACTACCAGGCCTGGCTTGAGAACTGGAAGACGTGGCTTGCCACCAAGAAGCGCCAGGCTGCCCATGCAACCAGCCAGCGTCTCGCCACTCTCAACCCCATCCAGACTACTTTCATTCGTCCGAACGATATCCCGTCGCCTCCCTACGTTTCGACACGCCCTGCTGTACTTGGCTCGGTTGATATGTCACGATACAACACCAAGGACATGGCCCAGAGACAGGTCTACCACGGCCAGGAGTCCATGTGGGTCCATCCTCAGTACAGGCCTGGACCTCAAGCTCCTATCACGCCCCCGGACTCTGGATACTCTACTCCTGATTATGCTTCATCTGCCACCTCGGTGAACAGCCGCTATCAGGATTGGTTTGCTCAGGCGGCCATGCAGTACAACGCGTACCACCAGACCCCTACTCACCATCACTACTATCCGCGTCACCATGGACATGGTCACTACCCATATTGGGACCCGGCAATCGCGGAGTGCAACTGCTCCCATTGCCCTGTTCCCATGGTGAAGCAGCCTTACTACGTCCCCCATGGTTACAGTCAGCCAGTCATGGGTTGAACGAGTTCGACGATCGACGCCTTTCTTCCGCGAAAATTTTTCCGAGTTTATGAACAACTTTTCGACAAGCCAGACATGAATCTTTTCAGCCTGGCCATTTCATGTTTACATTATATTGGCTTTTATTTTTTATTTTTATTTTTTCCATCTCATTTCACTACATTGTTTTTCACCTGGCATACCCGGCACGATATACATTTTTTGCATAGTCAGATACCCACACTTTCGGCTAATTGTGGGCGACGGCGCTTCTGGCTCGATTACGACGGAATACTAACGAGATGGTTCTCAAGCCTCGTTTCGTTTCCACTTCTGGACGAGCTTCGTTTTGTCCACCTGTGGCCTAACTATTCGCCGTTTCCTGGTGATCAGAGCTACCCGCTGTCACGCACAGAACCGACGTTTTCAAACTCCAAAATTGACGACACGACATTTCGATATTTTCATCTGGTTTCCTATTATTTCCTTTATGGTATACGGTTGTCATTCCATTATTCGGCGCTTTGCTCGGTTCCTGGTTCACGAAATCATTGCACTGGACTCGGTGTCCTCGATAGACTGTGGATTTTCTGGCTTTTAATCTTTCCCTCGGTGTTTCCTTGGCTTTTATGACGTTATTCCATTATTTTATTATTTTTTTCTTCGAGACTGGAGTTATATTCTCTTGGTTGCTGTCGAGGTCTACGTTCCGATCCTCCAGCAAGAGTTCTTGTTCAAGCCCGACGAGCGCGATTTCCCACCATTTGCGAGGATAGACTTGGCCCCGCACAATTCATGTGGCACGTTTGTTAGAGACGATTTTGGAGTTGGGATGCAAAAGTGCCACGTTCGTTCGTTGTCCATTTCCTTTGTACCTCGGCGATACAGGTCACGGTTTATAATGACGCCTCATTGGCACCTTCGCCGGTACTCGTTCGCATTCACCGCTCCGGCACGTTTATCGTCGCATTCGGCAACACGAATCCGACACAGCTCGTGGGGAATTGGTAATCTGCACCCACGTATCTATCATTTGGAGCTTCCGGACATCAAAAGTTTATTTTCACGACGTTGACTGGTACAAAATTTGGCGCTGAAATCAGTTTTCGAACCCAGGATTTTAATTGGGTACTCTTCATTTACTCGCTGTTCTTCATCCTTCTTCTACATCATTTGTTACTGGGAAAATGGGGATTACGGGGCGGCTCCGATGCATTTCGCATTGGGTAGGAAAATAGGGTTTTCATTTTTCACTCGACTGGTTTTAAGTCTCATGTTCACTTTGATCTTCTCATTTTTCCCCCTTTTTATTTTTTTTTCTTTTTCTTTCCTTTTTTTTTCCCGTTGACCTTCTCCATTTGGCCCACCGACACGCACAACCTCTTCCTGGTGTGTCTTCGACGGTATCGATGGGCTGTTGCCGCCATGAAGCCCTTTAGGGTCGAAGCAAACCATGCTGTGCGACGTTCTCTGGGCATTCTTTCTCATGAAGACGTGGTTTAGAGTGGCTTTTCATCGCGTAGAATGGACTTCATTGTTTTTTCTGGGACTGGGATGGTTCGGGGTTTTAATAACGGGATTTTCTTTTCTGCTTCTTACAACTTCATCTACAATCTGGTTTCTTTTCCCCTCTATGGAATTTCAAGGGCCGGTTTGTGGCCCGGGTCAATTTGCGCTTTATTTCTTCTCTTGTTTCTCCGGTGGACATATTGATCCTGTATTCCGGCGAGGAGGGGGGGATTGCCTTATTTTACCATGTTCATCTGGGGATATTGTCTTGGGACTGGGAAGGGTGTTGATACTTAGGTCCGCAAATGGGCTGGCAGGAGGTGTCACAATAGCAAGAGGATTCCCTCGCGTCGTTCCTGATGCACTGGGGGATCTAAGAAGAAAACTATGAATATTAGAAGCAGCCCTTTTTTTCCTTGGGAAAATTGGTTGTTGATGGTTTTATGGTCATACGTTTTAGAAGCCTGCACCTATGAATTTTGAAAATTAGATGAAAGTAGGACATGAGCTCTCTCATGAGAGAAAGCTGGAGCAAATAAATGCTGAATGTTGGGGCGTCGATCCGTTTCTCTTGAAAATTGAATCTTGTGATTATGGGTGAATTTGTGTCAGGTCAAGTATCGGCAGCCTTGCGAAAATCACAGCCAGCTCTGAGTGGCCACCAAACTCAGCCTTGTACAACAGTGAACTCACCTCCAACATCATCCCCGTCCACTTGAGACCGTGAACCTCAAAACTCGGACGTAACGCCGTTCGAAAACTTTAACCTTTTCAATATCCCTAGTTCTTCGCCCTTGGAGAATTCCTATCCTTATTAATTCTATTCTTCTCCAATTCATCCTATCAATTCCGCTGGAGAAATTGATGACTGTCCTGAAGGCCTGAGAGTCTTTCACCAGAAGGGTCGCGCAATACTCCAAAGCAAAAGTAAAACCTAACAGAAGAGAACAAGAGGATTAGCTTCACGCAAGCCCTATTATTTTTTTCTTCTTCTTTCCAGAATTCAAGGGTGGCCAATATGTCATCCCGTTTCATCTCAAGCGGAGCCATCGATCCATCAAGCGGCGAGCGCATCGAAGCTGCTCCGGGTGAAAACGAGCGGCCCGTGGGGAAAAACACCGCCGAGTGGGAAGCGGTGCAGAAGGAAGTCGAGGAGCAGAGGAAAAGGAGGGACGAAGCGAGGAAGCAAGAGGAGGCGGGGGAGCAGAAGAGTTTGTATGATATATTACAAGCGAATAAAGGTACAGTCTTTTGCTTTTTCCACTTTTGTTTCTTTTTAATTCCGTTCTTTTTTTTTTTCCCCACCCTTCTGGAAAGAGTTGCATGGTTGACGGAGGAAATTGTAGCTGCCAAACAAGCCGCTTTTGAAGAAAAGACAAAGATACGGAACCAGTTTCGGGCACTGGATGATGACGAGATTGACTTTTTGGATGAGGTGCGCGCGTCGAAGAGGGCGGAGGAGGAGAGGCTTAAGAGGGAGACTGAAGAAGGGTTGAGGGTGTTCCGAGAGGCTCAGAAGAGTGGCTCCAAGGAGGAAGAGGAGGAGGATGCGATAGAGATCGGGGAAGATTGGGAGGTGGGAAGGAAGAGGAAGAGGGCGAAGGAGAAGGATAGTCTTGTTAAGGGGGTTAGGAGGAAGGTTAGCGGATCGGAGGAGGTTGTCAAGGCGAAGGAGGTTAGGGAAGAGCCCAAGGCGCCGGTGCCTGGGGATAAACGAAAGACGGAGGTGAAAGCGATTCCTAGTGCTCCGGCTAAGTCAAAGCTTGGCGGACTTGTAGATTACGGGTCTGACGACGACGACGACGATGAATGATGAAATTAGAATAGGAGTTCGATTCTCTATCATGGACAGCCACGTCTAAGTCTATATGCAACCCCGTCGAAAACTCCGTATTACAACGAGGGGGTGAAATCTATTGGTACATATACAGGCTGTCCAATCCATGCAAGCCCGTAGTTTTTTTCTTCTCATCTTTCCCCAGCCTGATGTTGTTACACCGCTGAATAGCGGAAGCGTTTATGCAAATAACCCAAAAACCCTTCTTCTACCCCAGACACACCCTACTCCTCATTGCTAATGTCTCCAACGTTGGGGGTGAAGTGCTTCCCCTGCCACTGCGAAGCGCCCCATCGGAAGAGCTGACGGAAACTTCCCTTAATCCAGCCCTCAATCTCTTCCTCGGGGACAACGACGTCCTTCGATCTCGCCTCGTCCTCGGGTTGGAGCTCGAACCGCCTCATACGCGACATGATACGAGGGTCCGTCACGATAGCAGTCGGCCAAATCTTCTCCTTGGGACGTTGAGGCTCGGTCTTAGTCTCCTCGTTCTTCTTGTCGTCCTTCTTCTCCTCGGGCTCGTCCTTCCAGACACTCTTGACCCAGTTACGTTCCTCCTGCTCTAGGGCGTGTACCTGGGGGTACTCTCCCGAGGCACCCTCAGGCCAGTCGCGCGAAACCGCGAAGCATACGGCGGCTACGTCCCGGCCGATATTGTCTGCCAGCTTGCGACGGTTCAGGAACCACTTGAACCTGGTCAGGGTATTCGAGAAGCCGAGCACGTGGGGAAACTCGATCGGCGCTGAGGGGTTGAACTCCTGGGGGATGCGGAGAGGAATGCTTGCAGACTCGTAGTCTGCTGTCGTATTGTACGGGGGAGGTTGAGGTGGTCGCTTCGGCTTCTTGTCCTCTTCTTTCTTCTCTTCTTCCTTCTTCTCGGGCTCCTCCTTCTTCACCTCTGCATCGCCGTCGGTCTTGTTTTCCTCCTGAGTTGGAACCTCGACTAGTGGAGCCGGAAGGGACTCCGGAGCACTGGGAGTCTCGGGAGCACTAGGAGCTTCTGGAAGCGCAGGAGGCTCAAGAGGGCCTAACCAGCCCTCGTGCAATCCCCGAATGTACTCCTTCCAGGTATGCCTCCCGACAACAAGGTCACCTTTAATGCCGTCGTATTCGGGAATGCCACTCCTCTCCCTAGATTCCAATATAGCCTTGTCGTTCGTAGGAAGAATATCCTCCTCCGGCCTCTCGTGTGCCTTCCTCTGCCGCCGTATCTTCTCAGCCACAGCGGCTCTCACGTCTCCTTGCTGTCTCCCCTGGACGAACTCCCAGTCGATGCCCGAAGCATGGAGAATAGGCTTGACATATTCGATAAAGTGATCTTGCGCTACACGCAGGCCGTCGCCGGGCGGGCTCTCTAGGAAGACGGTGATCTTGCGGGGCAACTCGTTGGGATTCTTGAGAGGCTCTTGCGCGAGGTGGGATACGGCACGCGCCCACTTTGCGGTAGCGCGCTTCTTCTCTCGCTTGTCGTAGATGATGGCGGCGGACAAGCTCGTCGTGATGGCCCAAAATATTAACCAGTTGCGCGACGGTAGCTTCTTGGGAAGCATGGGGAGGCCGAGCATTCGGAGGGCAGGGTTACCGGCCGGTTTCGCAGCCTTGGAAGCAGCGGAAGATGCGCCCGGCGTCGCAGAGGCGGCGGCGGTCGCTGAAGGTGCTGCAGTGCCTGCCGCGGCCGCCTGGAATTTGTTAGTGGGGATCGAGGGAAAGAGGGAGCCGAGTATTGATAGATTGGCTTACAGGTTCGGCGGGCGGCTTCGCGTCAGCCATTCTCGAAGAAGTTCACTCGGCGAGGAACTGAATGGAAAGTCTGGGGGCGCGTAAAGCCGAACAGTCGTGCTTGTGATGTCGCTAAGGATATTCAAGTTTCGAGGGAGACCCAGAGTGGTCGATGATCTTTCGTCAAGGTGGAATCGAGCTTTTTACCAGGCTGGATGGGCTAACGCGAATAATTTTCTCCCTGCTCTGTATTTTCCTTATCGGTTCTTATCGGCTGCACTTGTTGACGGCTAAGAGCTAGAGTTGCCAGCTGGTACCGAAGTTCTTCATCCTGCACTGTGCGGATATAATTATCATAACAGGCATGACGGGGGGGGCGATCCACTCGGGTCGGATCACTCAAGCTCGTGATTTAGTGTTGCAAATCTTTCTCCTGAAACCAAACAATATCGATTCTGATGGCAAGTGGTATTGGCAGGTGGTATAGCACACCGCCACGGGCGAACTGTCGGAAGCAGGTGTGTGTGCTGTGCGTCGCGCTCAGTCGAAGCCGAGGCCGTATGCAACATTGACTGCAGCAGCCAGTTGTGTCTGGACTCAAAATACGGCGTATTGGCGAATTTCCACTTTTGTTCTTTTCTCTTTCGCCGGGTTGACAGCCCATGTGGCGGTATGCCAGAAGCAGCAAGAGCACGAGGTTCGGATGCAACATTGAACAACAGCTGTCGGCTATCGATCCCATTCGCGTGGTTGGGCGCTCGCCCCAAGTCGTGGATCCTCAACGGTTGCTTCCAGATTAGCTTCCATCCCGTTTCTATGCATGTACCCTTTCGAAGTTGGAGAATGCTGCTGACCGCCCGGAAGACCTGGAAATGGCGGCGTTGACGGCGCGGTGAATTTAGGCTAGAATGGCCCTGTAGAGTGGCCATTTCTGGGGCAAGAAGAGCTTTGTTGGTCTATTAATTACTTCGCAAGCCTCAGCAAAGGCATAGTGTTGGGTCAATCAACCTGTGCTTCAGTGACCTCTCGGAGAAAGTGCCATGGCGCGACGAGCCGCAGGGCTTCTCGATCTGCGCAGGGAAGCACCATAAGACAGATTCTGCGTGAGTACGAGGGCCAGTGCACTGAACCTCGGTGTGTGTTAGGAGTTGTTAGGAATAGTTAGGAATTGAGGGCATTGGACAAGAATGGACAGCAACAAATGGAAATTTGGGAATCGCCAGGTGGCCAAACCGTTGCTGCTTCCCGAGTTAGGTTCCTAAATATTAGTTCCAGTCACTGGCGATTCCTAAACGCCGGTGACCGGGAAGTCAAGAGAGAGGTCGAATGCTGTGATATTCTGATATCGGGCCGGTAATATAATTGAGCTCTTGATAGGCCGTTGATCGTGTATAAATGTAATGGCAGGCCGTTGAAGGTACTGGTGATTGGTGAGTAGGTAGAGGCACCATTGACCTGGCTTGATCAAATATTTGCCCATTCTCGAGCTCTAAGTGGTGGTCCCGTCCTTCGTCCACTCGATCCCTTTCTTCGCCCATTCCTCCGTCTCGTTGGTGTTGTCTCATTGCCTCGTGCACCGAGATACTTGTACGAAGTACGAGAAGCAGATCGGTTGGAGCACGGAGCGTTGCTCGGAGTCTTCCCACAATTCCACAATAGTGGATACCGGCGTCAGGAGTTGGCAACCTGCCTGGCAACGACTTGGACAGACTTGGATCAATCGATGGACTTGGAGTCCTACTGTAGACCAAGGCTGGCACGATCTGACCACTAAGAATCCGTTCTGAAGGAAACAACTCCCCAAAAGGGGGAATGGAGAAGGTAAGAGTGCATCACAGTCGAAGTACATGCTTCCCTACACTTCATACGAACTAGGAAGTACATTGTTAGTCAATGTAGCATTTCCCCCCTTCTCCTCCTTGGCTCACACAACACACACACTCACCCTGTCTCAATCACAGACCCTTCCGAAGCCAAAAAGCCTCGAGGACCCTTGTTCCCGTTAGGCTCAAGCTTGAGGTTATTCCCCTAATTTCTTCGAGAGAAGGGGTAGAATCTTCAAAATTCCCTCCTCCAAACAGTTTCTTCTTCTCTCAGAAAAAACAGAACAATTGATCCAACCAAGATAACATTTAAGAAATCCGATCACTTTCATCGACGCATCAATCTTTCGTTCTTCTGGCCCAAGCCTACATAGCCCGCCCCTTCTTACTGGTTGCTGGGCTGCTAGTAGCCAACATCAAATCAACATCATCACCCCCTGAGCCTGCGCTATCATCCACTCTGGTCCACTACAAAGTACAACCGATACGTCAAATTTAGCTCCAAACACAGCACCAATACCAATCAATTTTAGCACGGATTTTTCACAATCTGAACTCGTTATAATCAACCCCAGGGAGAAATCTTGACCGTCAGGGCCAAAGTATACTCGAAGCCATTTGCTCCCTTGCAGAGTTACGATAATTCTGGAGAAATAATTACTCGCATCCAGTCAAGACTTGGCATTTGTACGGACTGAGCTGGCAGAAGAACTGAGTGCTCCTTCACGCACTCGCTCCTCCTTTCTACCCCCCCTCCCCCCCTTGAAGTGGAAACCCCCCTGTGCTTGGAACGACCCGCACAACACCACCTCCAACTACTTCTACAGGAGAGGCTTTGGGCATAGGTTCCAGGCTCGTCCCTCTAAAAGCCCGAGCCCCTCGAAATCCTCGTGCTGTTTCCCCCCTCCGCCCTCTCACGATAACAGAGACAATCCCATCAGCCCAACCCAGCAGAATCGTGACGGCTAGGCCCTCGAGTCAAAATGGACGGGAATACTAACAACAACCGTCTTTTTCTCAATTTTGGGAATAATAACGAGCGATTGGCAGCTCCCGACCGAACATACCCCACGACCCCATCTACCTTTCCCCAGCCCGTCTTCTCGTCGCAGCAGCCAGCCCAGCAAGCGGGGGGATTGCATCCCCCTCAGCAAGGCTACTCGGGCTACAGCCAGCAGGACTATTTTGTCCAAAACCAATATCAACCGCAGTACCAAGGCCAGCAGGCCCTGCCCGCTTATGGCTCCGCGCAGAACCCTGCCTACCAACAACGCTCTGGTACCCCTGGCACCAACGACCCCAACACCGGCCTTGCCCAGCAATTCTCTCAGCTAGGCGGTGCTCGACCCAACCCATATGGCGCTGCTGCCGGGTCTCAACGTCCTCGGACTGCTGGTGCCCCCAGCCAGCCAGCCTATGGAGGCTACATGAATGCCCCCCCGATGCCGTCTCAGAACCCCGCCCCCGCCAACGAGTTCCAGATCGCCCCCGAACGCAACCCGGACAAGTATGGTCCTAATGCAAACAACAACCAGAAGCGATGCTCTCAGCTGGCTGCCGATTTCTTCAGGGACAGCGTCAAGCGTGCGAGGGAGAGGAATCAAAGGTGAGTTGGATCATGGCAACACCTCCCTCCTGTCCGCCGGGGATGACCACTGCGCGGTTGCGCTATCCCCTTCGTGCCTCGCTGCCCAACAGCCGCTTGCCTATGCCGAATGTGCTGAACTAACTCGCCCTCTTCAATATGCGTGTAGGCAGAGCGAGCTTGAACAGAAACTTCAGGACCCCAACCAGCCTCCCTCGCGGCGCGAACAACTCTGGGCCACCCACGGCCGGAAAGAAGGTCAATACTTGCGCTTCCTAAGAACCAAGGACAAGCCCGAAAACTACAACACCATCAAGATTATCGGCAAGGGTGCGTTCGGCGAAGTCAAACTCGTCCAGAAGAAGGCCGATGGCAAGGTTTACGCCATGAAGTCCCTAATCAAGACCGAGATGTTTAAGAAGGACCAGCTTGCCCACGTGCGATCCGAGCGAGACATCTTGGCCGAATCCGACAGCCCCTGGGTCGTGAAACTCTACACCACCTTCCAGGACGCCTACTTCCTATACATGCTCATGGAGTTCCTCCCCGGTGGAGACTTGATGACTATGCTTATCAAGTACGAAATCTTCTCCGAGGACATTACTCGGTTCTACATTGCCGAGATTGTCCTTGCTATCGAGGCCGTCCACAAGCTTGGTTTCATTCATCGGTAAGGCTACCAACTACTTACGTTGATAGATCTTAAACCCCCGCAAGCTATTTATTTCGCCATGGCTAATTCTATTGTCCCCTTAGTGACATCAAACCCGACAACATTCTTCTTGACCGTGGCGGCCACGTCAAGCTCACCGACTTTGGTCTCTCCACCGGTTTCCACAGGCTGCATGACAATACCTACTATCAGCAGCTTCTCCAGGGCCGATCCACGCGGCCGCGAGGTGACCGTAACTCCGTTGCGCTCGATCAGATCAACCTTACAGTTAGCAACCGTTCGCAGATCAACGACTGGAGGCGGTCCCGTCGCCTGATGGCCTACTCTACTGTCGGTACTCCCGACTATATCGCTCCCGAGATCTTCACCGGCCACGGTTATTCATTCGACTGCGATTGGTGGAGTCTAGGAACTATCATGTTCGAATGCTTAGTTGGCTGGCCCCCATTCTGCGCAGAGGACCATCACGACACCTATAGGAAGATTGTCAACTGGAGACAGACTCTGTACTTCCCTGATGACATCCATCTGAGTGACGAGTCTTCAAGCTTGATCAGAAAGTAGGTTTCGAGCCTTATCTGTTGACATTTATGAGTCTCTAAACGCTAACCTCTCCTTTCTCTTCTTTTTTTTTTTTTCCCTTAGTCTCATCTGCAACAGCGAAAACCGACTCGGGCGAGGAGGCGCTCATGAGATCAAGAACCATTCCTTCTTCCGTGGTGTTGAATTCGAGAGTCTTCGCCGCATCCGTGCACCATTCGAACCCCGACTCACCTCTAACATCGACACGACATACTTCCCCACCGATGAAATCGACCAGACCGACAACGCGACTCTATTGAAGGCGCAGGCCATCCAGCAGGGCCGGACGGCTGTTGAGGAGGCTCCGGAAATGAGCTTGCCCTTCATCGGTTACACCTTCAAGCGATTCGATACCAACTTCAGATGATGTGTTTTCCACCCTTGTTATCTCGAATCACTCCAGGCTCTCTGAGCTTGGTCTTGCAATGTTGCGTGTTACGGCTCTTATTAGGGAGAAAAAGTAGCTGCCAATCATAGGCTTCGGTCTTAAGACTCTTCTGTTGAACCTGCGTTCTTGTCGCACAAGCTTTAACTTTCCCTATTCATCCGATTTTCCTCAAGTCTTCAGATTTTTTTGCACTAGCTTGAAGTGATGTTGGTGCGACTTATATATCCAGTTCTCGTCTATACCTGTTAGCATTCACAGTCTTGCCTGTTGGGTTTCAAGAAGTTAGTTTTCTCGAATAATGTCTCTTCTTTTCTCTCTTCATTTTGCTTCTCTTTTCGGTTTCACGTGTCTTGAGAGTTGTTCGTATCGGATGGAATGCTTGTCTACGGGTGAGGGGATCCATGGTTGAAGTTGGACCGAAGCTGAGGATCTGTGATGGTGATGGAAAACGATATATTGTGGTGTGCCAGACGATGTTCGTGTACGCTGATGATGTGTGGGATCTGCACTGACAAAAGTGGAGGAGAAGCCTAGGCGAGATGGAAAGCCTATCCTTTGGCGAGAGGCGGTATTTAAAAAGAGGAATATTGCGGAGCCCAGTTAGCAGAGAAGTGCGAGGAAGTACATAGCATAATGAGAGATGGCTATCAGATGATGGATGCATTTATGTTGAACATGGCCCTTGCTGGACATGCATGTCGTGGTGATACCTAGAGATAAACAACACGAGTGACTAGCAGGATGGGTGATGATGGATGAGCAGCATTGCAGTGTATGAAAGCAATGTAGACTCTTCAGCCGTATCTACGGAGATAGCACGGAACCGTTGGCGCATGGTTTCATTATCGATGCTGTCTTTCCTAGCATTCTCGCATGGGTATTGGCGCCTATCCATACATCCCAGGGCTGTCTTCAACACCCATGATTAATTCTTTTCCCGTAAAGTCAAGTTCCAAATCTCCTAAACGCCTTTTGCTTTCCGATTCAAACAATACAAGTCAAAGCCCCCTCATAGCATTTCCCCTTGCTCCGTCACCTCCTAGCCGTCAATCCAGGCGCAGCATTAAACCTCTCTTCGCGCTCCGTCATAAACATAATCTGCACCCAATACTCCTTCGCATCAACATCCCAAAAGCAGAACTGCTTCTCCTCCCTCTTATCCAATTCCCTCGCGGGGATCTTAAACCCCACGGTCTCGTACGGTTCCGCCGCCACAAGCAAATACTGGAAGTTCTTATCCGGCTCCTCAACGCGCTGAGTAAACGCATTCATAACCTGCCATTGCGGCGTCACCTCAGGCGTGACGTCCGGATACTGCAGCTGAAACAGCAACCCTTCCTGCCTCGTCACCGGATCCCGTAACTTCATAACCTTATACCCGGGCCGTCCGATCTTGACGAGGTTCTTCCTCGCCGTCATCCCCGCCACAACCCCCACGGGCAACCCCGTCGCCGGATCGATGTTCTGGCCCCTCCCCTCCTTCTGCTCCCGCGCCGCTCGTCTCGCTAGGTTGGTCTGGTGCTTCTTTCCCTGCGTGTGCGCCAGGTACGACCCGTCGTTCTGGTGCACCGTCAGGCAGAGGCGGCACTCGAAGGAGCCGACGTGGTTCTTGAAGAAGTAGGGGTCTTTTTCGATGTTGATGGTTTCGAGGGCGATTTTGCGGAGGCGTTCGCGTCGGTCGGCGTTGGTGGCGCTGCGGGAGGCGACGCCGCCGCCGCCGAATTTGGAGCCGGCGCGGTTTTGGTAGTCCATTTTTTTTTATTTATTTATTCTCTTTCTGGTTTCTCGGGGTTTGTATTTGGTTCGGGTAGAAGGCTTGTGTGTGCTTGACGGAGTTTTGTAGCTGTCGGTGTTAAATTCGGGATGGTTGAGAGTAGAGGTTGATGGTTTCGAGGTGAAGTTGTGATGATTTAAGATTTGCATAGGCAAGAGGTCTTGCGCATTCAAGTACGAAGTAGTTGGAGCTAAAATCCAGGCACGAATTTCCCGAGAATTACCCGCTCACTAACACATGCCAAACATATCACTAGCCACCGCACCTCTTCAACTTATCATTCACGTAGCTTTAGTTGTACATTCTCGATGGGAAGAGAATATTCGGGGTACACCAATCTTTATTTAAGTGTATGACTAAGTAGAGTCGTGGATAGGCGAGAACCTAAATTCTAAATTGTGGACGGTTCTCCAGGGGCACTACTCGGCGCCACGGGCTTCCAAGTACATGGGCTTGAGAGGGCGAGATCCAGGGCGAGATTCATTAATATGCCCTGGGATCATGGGATATTCTCAATGGTATTTTCGCAACTATCTATTCTGTACTAGGCTGATGAAGGAATATAAATACCAGCCCGAACGTAATGCAATCCACAAGGTAGCCGCTGTTTATGAACGCTGGTAAGGCGCTTGGCTAAACCAAGAAAGTCAAATCCTTTAATCATGAGGTATAATTAAAACCAAAACATGCAAAGCAAGTGTATCAACTAGGCATCCACGAATCAACATCACGCCGGCTCCGAGGGTCGGCGGTGTAAAAGATAACTCTCCCTCCTGACGAATAAAGACCTCTTCTGCCGCAAAGACTCCCCGTCCTTTGGTGGACTCCCGAAATCGACCTGAGAAGACGGCGGCACTATCCCGGTCTCGGCATCCAAGACCTTTAGCTTCTCCTTCTGCTTCCCGTTGTTCTTCGCTTTCGGTATTCTCTCGTCGAAGCGGGCTGATAACCGAAAAAAGTCGTGCACGAAGGAATTTTCGAGCACGCGCGGTTTGCCATCGACGGTCCAGTATCTCTCCTCGCTGAGCTCCTTTGAGAGGTGCCTGCGGAAGAAGCGGTCCTCGGTAACCCACCAGCCACGCCAGGCCGTGAGAATAAAGAGGGTCAGCGGGATAGCGATGAGCCAATAGATGTAAAATCTTCGACTGATGATGTCATCGTCTTCGACGACCGCTGGCGCACCGTCCGGGCTGGGCGCGTCGTCCTTCTCGGGCATCCAGTCGAACATGGACATGCCGAAAAGGGTTCCAAGAAACTCGCCGGGGAGGAAGATAGCGGTTATGACGGCAAGGGCTTTCATCGACGAGCTGTCTCGTGATGAGGCAACAGCCATTCGCGCGTTGAGGACGTTGTCTTCCTGGGCCATTTTACTGTATATCTAGAGATCTCCATGTTAGTGGCCCCTGTCCCCAGACAGTATCTTGCAAGTGGGCAAGCCCGAAGCCTTGACTTACTATATCAATCTGCGCTCGGCATCTGGCCTCAGACATACGCCTTTCCGTCTCCAAACTCATACAGATTCTCAAAAGCCCTTCGAGATATTGCCGGATTTCATGCCAATGACTACCCAAAGGATCGTCGGAGGATGTGTGATGGGGAAGGAAAAGATGCGGCAAAGAATCGGCTCTCTTCGGGTCATCATTCGGGTTGGGGCTTCGGGGCGGTTGGTCCTGGTCCTCGTTTGGGTGAACGCTCCTGGGGGCTAAAGAACCTGGTCGAATAATTTGGCCCGTAGACATCCGCTCTTCCAGCTCATCTCCCGCCATGATCAAAGTTTTGACGGCACGCTCAGTCCACCGAATGGCATCGAGCAGTTGAATGCACTCTTTCAACACCCCATGGGCACTCTTCATAAGGTTCGTCATGCTCATGACACCAGCAGTCTGCGCCTCGTCGTCCGCACCGTCGACTATTTGGTCCGGGGGTTGGTCTTTGCTCAACTTTCCCCAACGGCGCTTCCACGAGGAGCTCTTTTCGGTGGCGGCCGTTGCTTCGAAGCCGGCAATGTTCGATACCCGGGTCTCGAGGTCCGTCACGTTGTGGTTGTTCACCCCAACGGCTTCTTCAGTGCGGAGGAAGTGGACTTGAAGCAGCACGACAGGCGTCACGAAAGGGTGGGCCCAGTGCGCTTTGCAGGCTTCCATGCGGTGGTCGTACTCGTCTAGACTTTCTAAGCGATGCCGCCTAGGGTGGTAAGACTGGCGCACGAGGATCGTCGAACACCGAGTGTTGACATCGTAAGTCATGGAGAGGAAATCATACGGGGTTTTGGCGTTCAGTGAAAAGGATAGCAAGACACTTAGGAGAGAACGGTCTTTAGACCAGAAGCGAGACTCGGTAGTGGTACGGCGAGAATACTGAAGGGTAGCTGGATGAAGCTTCAGGACCTCGAAGTCGGCGCGACTTAGAGAAAGGCCATCCTGGCTACCATCCGGGGACCTGACGAGACGGTGGCAGACACTAATGCCGTTGTTAATTAGGGCCACGGGGTGAATACGGATAGGGGGTGGCCCCAGTTCAACATGCGAGATGTACGACCCAGAGTTACTTACACGCGACGAACACGACCTTCAAGAAGCTCAGGATTGTGAGATAAATCATCTGCCCCTAGACGGACAAACCTTCCCTTTAGAAGTGAATTAGAGTTAGCTTCTAGAGTCAATGAGGCGTGACTGATGGGGAATATGGCAAGGCAATACAAGGATGGGTAGGATTCTTGCGTACGTTGCGGTCGACGAGTTTGCTCTCTCGAAAGGCGCCGTATAACATATCAGCGCCCTCCTTGTCGTCGTGGCTGATCTTGTGGGCAACATGATTCTGACGATGCTCCTCGGTAGAGTGCCCTAATAGCACGTCGTATTGCCGTTTATATACCACGTACTCGTCGTACTCGATCTTGGACCGAGCCTCATTGTCATACAAAATGTGGCTATCAAGCGCGACCTTGTTGTCGAAGGAAAAGAGGTCTGAGCCTCCAATCCCAACGTAGTCGCTCATCTCGAGCGTGTCCTCGGGCTACAGACTGAAGTTTCTCTCAAAAATCGACAGCGGGAGACATTATTTCCAATAGGAACCTCCCTTCCTTTTTGTTCCCTTCACCTTGTCTGGAACAGGAAAAGGATCAGAGGAAATACCATACTCCTGACCGGCGCACCGATAAGACACGCAAAGCAACGCAATCCGTCAACGCAATGAGATTGATAGGAATAAATGTATGAATACCGATGCTTGAAAATATAAAAGGGAAGAGAGCGGGATTCGACGAGAGGCGTTGGCGGGGAAGTGGAAGGGAAGCAAGAGTGGATATAAATATCGATCTTGAATTGATCAAATTATTCTCCAGCAAACATCCAAGGAGGCAACAAGGGTCCTGTCCGTGGTCACCACTGGTGGCAGGGCGACGATATTACCCCGGAATATTACTTCGTACTCCATAAGCTTGCATTGGGAGCGGCAAGTTAGGCTCAGCCACCCCTGGTCTGGGAGTTGGTTGGTAGGATGCGCGCCTGACCATAAGATTCCAACCATCGGGGGCCTCAATCATCAACTCGCATTGACATGGATCGTAGCCTTCCATGCCGTCAAGGTGGAATTAAGCCTCGGCCGGGGACGGGACGAAATTGGCGATGGGCCTCAGCGGTGCCCGATCGGGCCCTGAAGCTGTGTTGCTCAGAACGTTGAACTCATGAGATTGGGTCAATTGACCGATTTGATTTGATGGCCTCAAAACATCGAAAACAATTGATTGTCGGCTCAATGATACATAAAATATGATGCTATTCGGCAAACAACGAGTTTGACTGGTGTGCTGGGAACAGATCAGCCTGAGGGTAGATCAAGTAAACTATGATTTGGGCAGTCAACACCGTAACACCGTGGAGGGTGGCGATGGACTGAAATCTGTACGTCCAGGAACCCCCCCACCTTCCCCACCTCCCCCAAATGAGGAGGGCAAATTTCTTACAGCGGACAAAGGTACTTCGTAGTGTACTTCGTACAAGTGTCGATGTAAGTCTTATCGATAACCGATAAGATAAGCCCACTTGGTGCCCCAGCCAAAAAAAATTCGTCTAAGACAGGACGGATGCAGACTTGATTGACTCTCTCGATGTCTTGCAGAAAAATGCAGTTGGCCGCCTCAACTCTAGGATTTTAGTTTTCGCCATTGAGAGGCCGGCAGGGCATCTCAAGCATATCTAGAAGGAGTACTGCAAAATGGTCAAATCATATTTGTGAGTGGCCCGTTATCTCCTCGATTATTTATCCTGTCGCATGCCCTAACGTAGTACTTTTAACCCTGCAGAAAATACGAGTATTCCAAGTCCTTCGGTATCGTCGCCTCGAGCACCTCGAACATTGTCTGGACCCCAAACCAAAGAGCGGGAACCGGCGCTGGTCAGGCACTTGTTGCAGCGAACGAGCAGGTACTATGTTGGGACATCAAGAAGGGTGAACTCGTCAGCCGCTGGAGGGACGAGCGGTGTTCCGCTCCCGTTACCGCCATTGCGAGGAGTAAGGCGGACCCTGATATCTTCGCGGTCGGATACGAAGATGGCAGCATTCGCCTCTGGGATAGCAAGATTGCCGCCACTATAGTCGGCTTCAATGGCCACCGCTCCGCCGTTACCGTCCTTACCTTCGACAAATCCGGAGCCCGCCTAGCCAGCGGTTCCAAGGATACCGACATTATCATATGGGACCTCGTCGCCGAGGTTGGTCAGGTCAAACTTCGTGGACACAAGGACCAGGTTACTGGCGTGCGCTTTGTCGAGCCCGATCCTGTTGTTCGCGACGATGAGGACCCCGAGGCGATGGTGGTGGATACTGAGACCGAGGCCGAAGGCTTTCTCCTAACTACAGGAAAGGACTCTCTGATTAAACTGTGGGACTTGTCGTCAAGACACTGCATCGAGACCCACATTGCGCAGTCAAACGGAGAGTGCTGGGCATTGGGCCTTTCTCCCGACTACAGCGGCTGCGTCACGGCTGGTAACGGCGGCGAGCTCAAGGTGTGGTCACTAGATACGTTATCCCTGGCTGCGTCTGCCCAGCGAGTCGACTTGACGCAACCCACGAAGTTTCTCCAGGACCGCGGCACACTCATCCGGAAATCCAACGACCGAGCTACCGAAATCGTCTTCCATCCGCGTCGCGATTACTTCGCCGTCCATGGCCCCGAAAAGGCGGTCGAAATCTGGCGGATAAGGTCCGAGAACGAAATCAAGAAAGTGCTAGCCCGTAAGCGCAGAAGGAGGAGGGAGAAGCTGGATAAGAAGGCCAACGGCGATGCGGATAATGATGCCGAGGACGCTGAGGATATATCTAGCGCGACTGTGGCAGACGTTTTCGTACACTATGTGACTGTTCGCACGAGTGGGAAGGTTCGCTCGGTAGACTGGGCCGTCAACACTGGTGTCAAGGACCTCCAAGTGCTCATCGGCACGACCAATAATCAGGTTGAGCTTTACAACATTCCGCCCAAGGATAAATCATCCAAGTCGAAAGACGAGGTTCCCGACTACACGAGGTCACTGGCGGTTGAGCTCCCGGGTCACAGGGCCGACGTTCGAGCCTTGTCGCTAAGCTCTGATGACAAAATGCTTGCGTCGGCGGCGAACGGGAGCTTAAAGATCTGGAATATCAAAACGCAGATGTGTATTCGCACTTTTGAGTGTGGCTACGCGCTGTGCTGCGCTTTCCTCCCCGGAGACAAGGTCGTCGTTGTGGGAACCAAAGCTGGTGAGCTGCAACTGTTTGATGTTGCCTCGGCTAGCCTGTTGGATAGCGTCACGGCCCATGACGGAGCTGTCTGGTCGCTTCAGGTCCACCCCGATGGCCGGTCGATGGCATCCGGCAGCGCTGACAAGACGGTCAAGTTTTGGAACTTCCAGATCGTCCAAGAGACCATTTTGGGCACCAGCCGCACGACGCCGCGACTGAAACTCGCCCAGTCAAAGATTCTCAAACTCTCGGATGATGTTTTGAGCATTAGGTTCTCACCAGATGCTCGACTCATTGCTGTGGCCCTTCTCGATAACACTGTGAAGGTCTTCTTCGTCGACACGCTTAAACTATACCTCAACCTCTACGGCCATAAACTTCCCGTTCTAAGTATGGATATTTCATACGATAGCAAGTTGATCGTGACGAGTTCGGCCGACAAGAATATCAGGATATGGGGATTAGACTTTGGCGATTGCCACAAGGCCCTGTTTGGACATCAGGACAGTATCCTCCAAGTCGCGTTTGTGCCGCATAACTCGGACGGCAATGGACACCATTTCTTCAGCAGCAGCAAGGACCGCACCATCAAATACTGGGACGGCGACAAATTTGAGCAGATTCAGAGGCTCGACGGCCACCACGGCGAGGTATGGGCGCTGGCGGTGGGCCACAGCGGCACGTTCCTGGTCAGCGCCGGCCACGACAAGGGCATGATTGTCTGGGACGAGACGGAGGAGCAAATCTTCCTGGAAGAAGAGAGGGAGAAGGAAATAGAAGAACTCTACGAGAGCACGCTCACGGCTTCGCTGGAAAAGGACGACGACGCCCAGGACCAGCAAGCCGAGACGGCGGCAGCCGGCAAGCAGACTGTCGAGACGCTCATGGCAGGAGAGCGAATCGTTGAAGCCCTCGAGATGGGCCTGGCGGACCTAAATCTGCTCAAGGAGTGGGAAGATGAAAAGCAGACGAACCCCAAGGCGCCCGCGCCCCAGCGAAACATCGTGTACATGGCGCTGGGCAACATCAGCGCCGAGGCCCACGTCATGAGCGTCCTCCAGAAGATCAAGGCGGCCGCGCTACACGACGCACTCCTCGTGCTACCCTTTTCCATGGTCCCCGCGCTCTTTACCTTTATCAACATTTTCGCGATGCGGTCCATGAACATCCCCCTTACTTGCCGCATCCTCTTCTTCATGCTCAAAACTCATCACCGCCAGATCGTCGCGAACCGGACCATGAGGACCATGCTCGAGGGCATCCGGGCGAATCTTGGGGCGGCGCTCAAGCGGAACAAGGATGAGATGGGATACAATGTGGCGGCGCTCAAGATCATGGGTATGCAAATACAGGAGAATAGTGTTAAGGAGTACGTGGATGAGAATTGGGATGCTGGGGAGGAGAATGTGCGGAAGAGGGCGTTTGTACATGTTGCTTAAATATTTCTTCTGGGTGGTTCTTCTTTCTTTTTTTCACTCAATCAAAAGTAAATAGAATATACACTAACGATTTACTCTGTAACCGTTATTTTCATCAAATTGATCTGCTCAAAGCATTTCTTGAAGACAGAGATGGGTACAGTGTCTATGATCCGATAACTACACTGTTACTCGCTTCAAGTCACGTGCAGAGCTTCATACTTGCAACCAGAATCTTGGGAGCATCATCAACAGCAGCCAAGGCAATACGCTGTAGACGACGAGAAGCACAACGAGGTTCCATTTTGCCTCTACAAAAGACCTTAACCTTACTTTAGGTGGGAAGAAACAGGTTAAACTTGAGAGCCAAATATATTCTGCAAATAAGATGCTCTTCTTCAGGTGGGACCCCACGTTCAACAGCCCCGCGATGAGAGATCTCAAGATCCTTGAGATGCCTTGTTGGGAAATGCGAGCTAACAGGATATGGAAACTGTGGGTTTATAGCTTCTTCAAAACTTTAATTGACCAGGAGGTCACGGTGGAGCTCAAGAATGATATCCAGATCAGGGGTACTCTAAAGAGCGTGGATCAGTATCTGAATATCAAGCTTGATGATATTTCAGTTGTGAATGAGCTGTTGTATCCCCACCTGGTCAGTTGTTTTCTTCTCAACCTCCTAGATGTGCAGAGGACCTGCCATTTCTCTTTTCTATCTTCTTTTTAATTCCTGGTCTTCGAGTCGTGAGGTATGAGAGCTTATGGACGGAGCTAACAACGTGCTACAGAGCTCTGTGAAGAACGTCTTCATCCGTGGATCTGTCGTCAGATATGTCCACCTCCCTCCCAACGCCGTCGATATCCCCCTTCTAGAAGATGCTACGAGGAGAGGTAAGCTGTTTCAAACTTGGAATTCTTCCTAGCACGATGATTCACTGACCTTTTTATTATTCTGCAGAGGCTGCTGCGCAGCAAGCAAAGGCAAAATGAGCCATTGGAGGGGTTTAATCTACTTTTTTTAATAAAAAGGAAGAATATTCGAAAAACTTCGAAACATGAGAGGCTTATGGAAATAGTCGGCTTGATGGCCGCCAAAGAGACGACATGGGCGTCTCTGGTGCTACAGTCCTCAGCGCCTTCTCATCCGTCACACGAGGAGATTACAAGGTTCTGCTGTGAAGCAGGGCGAATCCTTGACAGGATTCCTGATATGGACTCTGTATCACGAAGGTTAACGCCTAGTATTTGATGATAACGAAGAAACAAATTCTTGCCATTCGATGCATGCATTGTTGGTTTTCCAAACGCCTTGCAGTCCCAATTGCTTGACCGCGACCTGTCTATGTACTCCTCCATTTCCCTTATATATATTTTACCAAAGGACATCCCGTTTCGTGCCCTTCCCATCCCATTCTTGAATAGACGAAGAATCCAACATAGAATCCCCATGCTGCGGCTTCAATACCCCTCCCTTCGCCCTATCGGCCAACCACTTATCTATCCACCCCTTCATCTTCCGCCTCGACGTCTCGCTACCCACATTCACCGTCGGCACAACCCTCTCTATCCTCAACGACATCAAGAACAGAGCGAGCTCCCGGAAACTGCTGTGCTCGGAGTACGGCACCCCGAAGCACATGGCCTCCTTTGTGCTGCCCCTCTGCTTCTCCAGATTATCGGCCGTGAACCTCGTCCGCCAGGCTTTGCCGTGCAGCACTTGGGTCGTGGGGACGCTGCTCGGTTGCGTGTTGGACGAGATGAGCTTCGAGGCGCCGTTGGGCCTGTAATTCCACCCGCTGGGACGGAAGCCGACGATACGGCTGAAATGGGGCTTGTAGCCGTTGAGGTAGTCTTGGAGGGTTTCGGCCCGGATCTCCATCAACATTTGCATATGTACTTGGGCCTCGCGCGGGTCCGAGGTTAATAGAGAAGAGAGTTCGGGGTCGTCGAGGAGCTTGAACATGCGTATCTTTGAGGCTGAGGCGAAGATTTTGGAGTTTAGGGCTTTGGCGATGGCGACGCAAATTCGTTCCTTGCCTATAGAATATGTTCCGCATACGACTAAAAGACGATTACGATTGGGCTGGCTGATTCCTGGAGCTACCGGCGCATCGCCATTCTCTTTGCTCTCCTTTGCGCTGAAAAATCGGCTGACGGTTGTTGTTCCAGACTCCCTACCAAGCTTGTCCCACGCGACTTCCGATGCGTCGGCATCCGCATCTAGAGACATGCAGATGTTGGCGCATGCCGAGATCACATCATTCTGCGGCGGGAAAGAGTAGCGCGGGCTGAGGTACGTGGTATCCAGATAGCAAATATCTATCCGTTGTTGCCTTAACTTGCCCGAGATGCCGTCCAGAATATCGGGTTTTAGGCAATCATGCGTGACGTGAGCTGGGCAGGCACGGAAATCCCCACAATGTAGAATCCTCTGGACTCGAGTATTGGGCCCTCTCGCCATCTTCTTTTCGAAGAGAAACATCGAACTTCCTGGACAATGGTTGGCTGGAATCATCACCACTGTCGCTCCACCAGTTCCGGGTATCTCGAAAAGTTCGTCGAAGTCAAGCTCAACAACCCACTTAGCGTCAACTCTGAGTTGTTGTTTGACAAGGCGGGCTGTGACGCGACTGCAATATATAGGGCCATGTTTCCAACTCGCCGTGAGTCCAATATAATGGTCAGAGTGGAAATGACTGAGAAAGTAGGCATTGCAATCTTTGACGGCGCCGTATCTGAAAGCGTCAACACAGATAGAAAATCCGGGCATGATTTTGTAGAAGGGACACGTTCGTTGGTATGCTTGCTTTCCTCGGGAGGCAGTCTCTGCTGCTGCGGCAACCGCCCACGCCGAACTCTCGGCGTTGCCTGACATTATCTTAGCGAATGCTGAAACTCCTTCCACTTTTACGGCAAGAGAGAACGGATTCCGCTGCCCAGGTCTTGGGATAGCAGCCTTCATGTCTCTTCTTGAGGAATTCGATGATGCTGCTGGCTCTACTGGTTGGGTTTCGCGGGTCGGTAGCTCCATCGTCTGGGCTGGTAAGGGCGTCGGATTCCCGTCGAGACAGGAGTTCACATGACGAGTAGACTCATCGGGAGTGGCACCAACAAGACTGCCGTTGCAAACGGGGCATGACTCTATCATCGATTCATCGGGAGGTCCTGTAGGGGGGAAGTCGTCGTGCGTTTGGAGACCGGCGGCTTCGGCTTCAAGTCGAGCTTGCTCTTGTGAAAACACCATTTCCCGATATTCCTCCCCGAGGAAGTCGTCTGGTAAATCTTCCAAATTGTCGGAGCCCACCGTGGTATCGAATTCCCCACATTCTTCCAACGCTTCTATCCTCTTCTCGTCATCAAGATCACCGGAAGTGGCCTCAGGTATGCATGTCTCGTTCGGTTCTGTGTCTGTTGTTTGCTCCGTGTTCTTCTGTTTAGGGAACACTGGTATATCCATCTCCTCTTCATCTTCACTATCAGAATCCAAGACGAAGCCACCCACTGTTTTGTTAGTGGGGATCTTGTGTGCAGGTGATGGTTCCGAATCGCGATTTGGGGCGTTTGGGTTGACGGATAATTCGTGCGCGCCCTCGACCTCGCCCTCGCCGTCTTGTCCGTGACTTAATTTCCTTCTCTTCAATCTCGTCGTCGGCAAGTCCACGCCCACCTCAAGTTCCTCCTCCTCCTCCGTGCACTTCTCTTCGTATTGAATTGTAGATTCATTCTTCTCGAAGACGGCGGCCGTATCCGTGCCGTAAAATAGTGTGTTCTCGGTCTCAACCTTCTTAAAGAAGCTCAAAATACTCGTGTTCGATTTCGCATCCTTTTTCGAAAAGTTGGAAGACGCGGGCTTTCGCGGGGTCCACTTCTTGGGCGGTCGTCTAGAGCTCGAGGGCGGTGCCATGACGAGCACATCTGGAGGAAGGGAGGGGAAGAATACACATGGGAAACTAACTGGAGGAAGGTGCGAAATCACTAGCAAATGATCGATGCCTTCACTTGGCGTAGACTATGAGCGAGGTTGTGGGAGGAATTCTGTGTGGTCCAAGGAAGGAGTAACTCAGTAACACAGTAACATGTCGGGTGCTCGCCGCGGATTGATACAGTGCGTTTTATGCCACCAAAAATACATATTCACAGTACTTCACTGTATCACCGTGTCAAGGTACTCGGGACAAGTACAAGTGCTGAACACAGATTTAGCACGCATTCAACCACAACGACACCAAGACCACGGTTCACCCCACGCCTCCAAACCAGACCGAGCCAAACTCTCCAGACCATCTCCATGGCTAGCTCAATATCTCCCCTGGAGCTAAACTGGAAGAAGGATGACATCGAGCCGAACAATATTGCTCCCGTCGACTGGGATGCCCTGAAATGCTATGCAAGCAACGCTAGACGTCAGGTGGGCGGGATTGATTGCTCTTGCCAGCTTTCTTCCGAGTGTTATTGCCTACGATGCTGCTGGTGATGGTGGCGTCGGTGTCGCTTTTATGCTGATGGAATTCACACCTGGCGACACTGCTATGGATTCCTTCGGCGGGTGTAAATTCCATAGGGGAGCGACACCTGCCCAGTTTAAGAGTGAGTTCCATGCAGCACTCGCAGCCCAGAACCCCAGCACATTTAGCAGATGAAATCCTATCGGCAATCTGGTCGTTTCCTTCTAGACTGCAGGACCTGGCTCGATCATTTCCGTTCCAGAGCGGCCCCTTCCCGCCTATCCACACAGACCTCTGCAAAAGCAACGTCATTATTGATCAAGATCACAATGTTTTGTCGGCGATTGACTGGGAGAACGCAATTGTTGGACCATGGGAGCTGTGGAGTTTAACAGGGAACTTTCCATTGTCCCCCCCGCCATGGATGGGCCACTTGCCGACGAGAGCTAGGCCAAGACATGCGTCTTGAATACGTGAGGATCGTCCGCGATGCAGTACTGCCGAGGGTAGTGCCCAGGGCTTGTCCTTAGGACCAGGTCCTAGTGGCCGCCTCGGTCGCAAGGCGGTGTGCTCAGTGCTAATTGCTGCATCCCGGAAGAGAGGAAGAAGGATGCCAAATATTGGGCTGCAGCACCTATCGTAGAATTCTGCTAGATAAAGGGGCTCTCCTGGACGGAGTGAGATAGTAGTAGCATTCTTCGTGTTCGTGGATCTGCCCTCTAATACAACACTTCTTTTTAAAAAAAAAAAAAAAAAAAAAAAGAATGGGCGGCCCGCGAGAATGGGGAGGGAGCCAAGCTAACGCGAAGTCACGTGCTAGGCCATGTCTGCATTTGATGACATAATGTACACTTCCCCGGACATGTGTCAGCAAGAATCCTGCTCAAATCGAGAACATTGAAGCTCTGGAAAATTGCCTGAGCTTGGGATCAACTGAGCAGAGCTTGGTCAACACCTTTTCCATCACCAACCCGACAACCAAAAAAAGTCACCCCTTCGCTCGCTCTCCGGTCTTGTTTTCAGAGCTACTTTAACCATGGCGGGTGGAAGGAATCCAATGGAGGAGGCTCTCCGCCGCTTTCAACAAGTTGCGCAGTCCGGTCGTGGAGGCTTCGGCGCTGGCGGCAGGCCACCTACGAGAGGGCTCGGAGTCGGAATTGCTGGACTTGCGGCTGCGGGTGCCGGTCTCTTCCTCTTCCAGAATGCCCTGTTCAACGTGGACGGTGGTCACAGAGCGATCAAGTACCGAAGGATAAGCGGCGTTAGCCCGGAGATCTATGGCGAAGGTAAGGATGCGATGCCTCGTCCCCCACCCTCCTCCCGGCCCCATTGGGCGCATTCAAATACTAAATATGCAAATAGGAACCCATTTGATGATTCCGTGGTTCGAGACGCCCATCATCTACAACGTCCGAGCGAAGCCGAGAAACGTTGCGTCCCTCACCGGAACAAAGGATCTTCAGATGGTCAACATCACCTGTCGTGTCCTCTCTCGACCCAAGGTTGAGGCTCTACCCCAGATTTACAGGACGCTAGGACAAGACTACGATGAGAGGGTGCTCCCATCCATCGTCAATGAGGTGTTGAAGAGCGTAGTTGCCCAATTCAACGCCAGTCAATTGATCACCCAGCGAGAGATGGTTGCCCGTCTCGTCCGAGAGAACCTGGCCCGCCGTGCCGATCGCTTCAACATCGCCCTTGACGACGTTTCGTTGACTGTAAGTTTATATCGCACATGTAGTAATTGAGCCTTCAGTATGTTCGCGGCTAACATTTTCAATCCAGCACCTCGCCTTCTCGCCCGAGTTCACCGCCGCCGTCGAAGCCAAGCAGGTCGCCCAACAAGAAGCCCAGAGGGCAGCCTTCATCGTCGACAAGGCCCGCCAGGAGAAGCAGGCTATGGTTGTCAAGGCTCAGGGTGAGGCTCGCTCTGCCGAGCTCATTGGAGAGGCGATCAAGAAGAACAAGGCCTATGTCGAGCTGAAGAAGATTGAGAACGCCAGGATCATTGCCTCGACTCTGCAGGAGGCTGGTGGAAAGAACAGGCTCCTTCTCGACTCGGAGGGTCTTGGCCTTAACGTCTTCGCTGATGGGGAGAGCAAATAAGAGAGGGGATAGGGTTGACGCATGGGGGGAAAACGGTTAGCATAAGTGATGTATCTGTAGGTTCTGATCATAGGACGGTAATTGTACAATAACTCCAACTCAATGAAAGTCAAGACGGTATCGATACCTCTCTCCTCCCCATATGAACCGGAATTTTGGCATACAAGCTTTGGGGAACTTAAATCTTCAAGCCGGTTTCCACACTCTCCGAGCCTCCAGTTTGAGCGTCATGATCCTGTTGGATTTAATTGTCAGCAGGCAGCAAGCAATTTGGAGTGAGGTGGGCCCACTGTCGTCGCCATGATTGCTGGTGCCAGCAATAAATGAATGTTGCGTCAGTGCAATGAACAGCCGCCTACAGGAGGGAGATGATTAATTGATCCGACCCCACGCTACAAATGTACAAGTTGCTGCCCCTCCATTTTATAACCTCAAAACACCAAGCGAAATCGCCATCCACGTCCCGGCCGGCCATTCCCCGTTCTCGCCTCGAAATTCTATTTTACTTTAACGAGACGCTCGTTACTGTCATTTCTTCCTTGCCGCGGCTACCTCCCACCGAACCGCCAGTTTTCCACTCCAAGATGCTCATCAAGTAAGCGCTCCCCGATCCCACCCGCCGCATTACCCACACAGAAGAAAGAAGCTAATGCGCCGGTCTTCATAGAGTGCGAACCCTCACGGGGAAGGAGATCGAGCTAGATATCGAGGCCGACTACAAGGCACGCATTACCCCCTCACCTCTAGGCGCTTGAACCTTTGTCCCTGCGGCCGCCTAGTTTCGGTCCTTCACGATGGTAGAGCTTCATTAGTCCTAACACCGCTCTGTCGTATAGGTCTCTCAGATTAAGGAGAAGGTCGAAGAGAAGGAGGGTATCCCTCCTGTCCAACAACGTTTGATTTACAGTGGAAAGCAAATGTACGTTGGGGCTTCTTTTTATCTGTTTCTTGGGGGCGGTTTGCGGATCAGAACCGGAAATATATGCGACTGGAAATCCAGGAGGAAGGGAAGCTAATATTACATCTCCTTCAACAGGGTCGACGATAAAACAGCATCAGACTACGCCCTCGAACCTGGTGTAACACTCCATCTGGTCCTAGCGCTCCGTGGCGGTTCAGTTTAAGAGACAGATGGGCCTACAGCGAAAGGATCGGGAGGCACTCGAGTATGCACTTTGATGGGGGTGGAGAGTATGGTTAGCATTTGATCCTTTGAACAAATTACTTCGATACGAAGCATGCGAATGTTTTTTGCTTGCCGGTGCAAAGTGAACTTAATGAGATAAATACGAATTTCCGGTATTTCAAATAACTATCCCCGGCTTCGACGACTCTTAGGTGAATGAATGAATGTGTATAGTCTAATCAGGGTATTATTACAGTCGAATATAGTAGTTGAACCCCTCCCTTTCCTGTTTTACCTGAACGCCCGAACTCCCCAATTTTGTTTTTCCCTAATGAGCTTTGTATGTGCATGCATCTAAAGAACATCCTCCATCTTAACCTCGTCCTCGTCCTCAACCTCAGAATCCCCATCAGCCGCGTCAGGGGCCACGTCGCCCGAGGTCTGCAGGTTGGGGGCGGCGTGCTCAGGCCGTAGGGACCAGTTGTTGGCGAAACGTCCCGTCTTGTTCAACACGGCAATCTTTTCAAGGGTCTGGCGTAGATATGCCTCGGGTTGCTTAAGCTCGGCCCGCAAAGACTTGAGCGACCAGTATTGATACCGTGAGAAGCATTGGATGATCTTATCCATAAGTTCGCTCTCGGGAATACGAATGGTCTTCATCTCCACCTTCTTTGCCTTGGTGGGCTTAGGTTGAGATTTCTGTAGAATAGGGTTAGTCGATGAGCGGAACAGCAAAATATTACAAGTAAATGAGTGAAGGAAACGTACGATAAAGTTCGAATCCCAATCCGCAGCCCGACCCGTTCCTGTAAGCAGGATCTGGCCATTGCGGCGATCCAGGATCTGGAGCTTGCCACTGCGGGCTGCCTCGCTTGTCTGTGCTTGAAGTAGGTGTCTCTGTTCCTCGGCGTGGACCGGTGCGCAGTTAAGCTCAAATGCGATCTTGCCGTAGACCTTCGTCTTCTCTATAAGTAGCGAGAATGTTAGCGGGGCGACGTACGTTGGACTCACGTCGTCTGCACCTACTCGGAATGGCCTTTCTGTAGTAAGGCTTGTTTCGATCCCACTTGGGCTTCTCAACCTTCTCGGACCGCGCCCTCAGGATGGATAAGGGCAAGCCGGTGTTAGAAGCATCGGACCTAGCCTTCGACTTCGCCTTGAATCCCGGGAGGTCCGCCTCGGAAAAAACGAAGTGATTCGATACTCCAGAGGAAATATCAAGGTTATATTCTCGAGGAACGGGCTGATGCTGTGCCAGGTCGGAATTGAGAAGCATCTTCATGCGAGGCTAGTTGAACGACGTGGGGTTAGTTGGCGCCTCTTGAAAATAAACACGGGCCATAGACTTAAGCGTCTTGGAAGCTATTGGAAGTTATACCTTCATTGTGCCATCAGGTTCCGTGTCGTACCACTGCCTTAGAGTGCCGACTTGTATCTCCGTGTCATCGTCGAGCTGGGACCAAGCCTTCCACAGACCCCTAGGAATACGTGCTAGATATAGGGCGCCGAACGGATTTCCTTGTATCGAAGGATCGAAGAATTCTAGATCGCCGGCATCCTCGTAGAGATCGTCCTCGTCCATAGGAGATGGCGATACTCCAGGCTCTGGCTTGATAAACTGCTGTTCCGACATCTTGGGAAGGCGCTCGCCACGCAGTTCTGCCTGCTTTGGAGATGGGGAGGGTCCAAGGGCGGCAGGGCTGACGGCGGTCGGAAATAGCCGATTGTATGTTTCGACGCGTTGGGAATCGACGTTTGAATGAATATCGGATTCGAGAGAAAGGGGCGTGCGTAATTGTACGGAAGTTAGTCGAGAAACTGGACGACTATTCCAGTCGGGAAAGGAATGATCGTGGAAGATGGTTGTGATAGTAGAGCTTTGTTCGGTTTAGGCGATTACGTCGATTGATCAAGATGATGCGACCAATTAGCCGAAGTTTACTCGTTCGCAGAATTAGTGGAGGGGAACCCACGCCGTACTATTAGCGTCTGTTCCACGTTTTGGATGGCGAGCTGCTACTAACTCTATCAAACAGCAAGGGTGCCTCAGTAAACGTAACCGTGCAACCTAATATTGATTGTGCCCCTCTTCAATCCGATTGCTCATGCCATGCTGTTTGTCCACCACTATATCTCACTATTCCTAGCCTTGTCCTAGGTGTGTGAATGTGGCGTATCTCGACGCGCTTCGGTACTGCTGGCTTCACTTGTGGCACTGCCACTACCAGCTGCCACAGCCTCTGGCGCATTCTCCACATTCCACATCTCCCCAGCCACTTGCCTAAACCAAGGCGGGAGACCTTCGTCTTATTCGATTCTTCCTCGACTGTATCTTGACATCTGTTTCTTTTACCTGGCTCTTTTCCCTTTTCTTCGCCCTCTTCTCCCCTTCGTAACGCAGCCCGAGTTAGAATGTTACCCAGCTTCGGTCCCCATCCTCTCCCCTTCCAGATAAGCGCTCGACGACGACCTGCATCCGCGACAGACGAGTCTCGGACCTCTTTGTTCGCACCCGAATAGTCCATCTTTCGGTTAACTTTCCATTTACATTGGATATATCGCTGAAATTTCCATCCTTCGAGCTCTCAACCCCACCCAATCTCATCCTCTCGACGCTCGCCTCCACCGTGCTTTCCCGTGAATACGATGCCGGTCAAGTCCTTAGTTGACCTGTGTCTCAACACGATCTTGAAGAATATAAATTTAGTTTCTGGCATTGGAGATGAGCTCCCTCACGATAACCGCCATGTGCAAAAGATTCTTGCTCGCATCCCGACCGCTGCTCAGTTGCGCGAGGTAGAGGTGAACTCTCCTCAGCTCCAAGGTCATACAGTCAAGTACTGGAAGGCCATGATCCACCGCGATTTCCCCACCGCTAGGAAAAAGAACTACGTCCCTTCAGATCCTGCCGGCTGGTGGAAGGTCTATAAGCGATATAAGAGGGAGCATGAGGAATCTTTGAGAGCCGCGACCGCCGCCCTACAAAGTGCCTTCGCAGGATTAGCGAAAGAAGAATCCGGCAATGTAGCGACAATTGTCGATGGAAAACGCCTACCAAGGCCACCTCGGACAGGCACAGGCCGGCGGATTGGGGCCCCTCGCCCAGGCCAACGCCAAGCTGGGTCGAGTACCTTGGCCTTTACTGCTGGGAGTAGGACGAAGCTATCGAGTGGAAAGAACGTTCTTCGGCGGGCACGACGGGAGGCCAAGGATATAGCTGCCCAGCGAGGATCTCTAGGTACTGTAAGCCGCGTTTCGAATGCGGTTGGGGGTCAACTAAGGGCTGCGCCCACCGGGTTCATCGAACATCATCGAGTCGCCTCCCAGCCCGAATTTCGCAAGTCATTGCCCCCTACATCCTCCCGGCCCGCCCAACCCTCGAATGCCGATGCGAAGTTCGCCGCCAAGAGGAAGCGAGAGGAGCCCGAATGTGTTGTTATCAACGTATCTGAGGAAGACGACTCAGATGACTTATTTGGAGAAGAGAGTGACGGGGATCGACCACAGCCAGCAAAGGTAGCAAGGCTAGGCTCTGGCAAACGACAAAACACAGTTAAACGAGAACCTCTCTTTAGCGACGACGGCGGTGACGACGACAATGACTACGACAACTCCTACTTGGCTAGCCGCAAACATTCAGTCACTAAGACACAAAGCTCGAGGCCTCTTGAAGCGACGAGAGTATCATTACCGCTCAAACGACCTAGCGCTGGCTTACTCCCAGGAAAGCCCGGATCCACCCGATTTATGAAATCGTCATCGAGTTCCAGGCCTTCTGCATCATCTCCGCCGCCGAAACCTTCGACCACACTCCCAGCCATGGCCAAGGTTTCAAACCCGTCTACTACTCCATCTAAGCCCAACGCAAGGCCACGGGCAGAATCCCCTCCACAACAGTTGCAGGCAGCTGCCGCGTCTCAGCAGTCTCCTGACGTCGCCTTTCCTCGGAAGCGCAAACCGGGCATTTTCATGAAGCCGAGAAAGCGCCCGACTTAATTCTCATACTATCAACGGACATGTACGGCTAAGCATCCTAGAATGCTTTGCTACCGATACAAGATCAATCACGACTGGGTTTTCAGGATATTGTACATTGGGATCTGGCGTTTGACATGGTTACAAAGAGGTTGATATTCTTACGGCGAGAGGGACCAGGGTTAAGGGTACGGAGGCTACCTCTATACTGTCATATCGGACATTCCACATGGGCAAATAATGGGCGAGGTCTTGTGATCTTTTTTTCCTTCTATTTTTCTGGAATGTTCATGGAAGCTAAGGCGTGTGCCTTTATAAATATATAGTAGACCGGTGTATGGAGTTAGGGAAAAGAAGGAAATACAGGAATAATCAAGAGCAAAAGGGAAATTGGATTTCAGGTCGCTGACTTCGGGGGCATCCCGGCGCTGATCACCAAGGCCCATCCGTAATATACAGTTCAACGTTATGGAAATATTCTATTTTGCTGGCGACATTGGGTATCATGCTATTATGTACTAGACATCAAAGGGCGATAACACAGGCTGGGTAACATCCAAAATTAAGCCCTCCTACGAACCACCACCACTCGCCTCTCCATCCCGTATTCTCGCCTTGTAAGCCCTCGGGCTCTCAAACTCACTCGCCTTCATGCCCCACATCCCGACCTTCTTCGCCTTCGCCTTCGCCTCCGCCGCCTTATACACCTTCTCCCTCCCTCCGAACTCAACGCCCGACTTAGCCTCGTACGTAGTGGCCAGCCCCCTCTTGAGCATCTCCAGCCCTACGTCGCGATGCAGGAAGAAGGGGAAGAGAAAGGAGAGTATGCCGCCGCGGCGGACGTACACCGTGGCTACTACGCGGTCATACTGATCGCGCTTGTGGATGTGGGCGCGGACGCGGCGGTGGAGGATGGAGGAGGTTAGCCAGGAGAGGGCTGCGTCGGCGAAGGGTTGGGCGGGGCGTCCGAAGTGGGCGCCTTCGGGGGCGTCGATTCCAGCGAGGCGGATGGGGATCTATGGGCGCGGGGCAAGAGGTCAGTAAAATGGTAACTACACTTGGTTGGCAATACAGAGGGAAGGGGGCCAAAAAGAAGATGTTGACGAGGCCTACGGTTTGGTTCTTGAGCTGGGCCTTGCTGTCTGGGACCTGTCTAAGCCAACCCCACCCAGCTAACCTGCCACCCGGAGTGTGATAGAAGTGAAAGCCGTCACCGTCCCCTACACTTGTTACACGGCCGAAGAGAGAACGCCTTCGGAACGCAGTGGGCTTTATGTATGCCGTCCCTGGAATTCGTCGTAAGTAGCGGGTGTAGACGCCCACGAGGCTCAGGATGCCAACGGTCGAGAGGACGGTGGGGACAAGGATTCGGAGGCGTTCGTCGGCCGGAAGGTAGTCGGAGAGGGAGACGGGCTTTGGAGGGTCTTCCTTGGAGGGCGGCGGAGGAGGCGGTGGCGACGGCGGTGAGGAGGAATTGAAGGGCCAAGGGGCCATGGTGAGGGTTGGAGGCAGAGAAGCTGCCGTGCTACATCAATGCAATTTAATGGCTGATGCTAGAGTTGGATTCCAGAAGCTTGTCAGGATTGATGCTCTAAAATCAGAATCCAGGGGTCCTGGCAGCTCTTCAAGCTTCTAATTTTAGCAGTTGCTGACAGTTGAACCAGGCTCACATCGCACAGTGGAGGTACAAGCACAGGGGACAAATACAGTAGGCACAGGGACACTTTGAAGAGAAACACTCTGAGAAAGAAGACAGATCCGGCGTCTGTCTGTATTGATGCATTCGTCATTTATACCCGTCTCCTACATCTCCTATATGCAGTGTGTGCTGCTCAATTACTTCAAGGCGTCGAGATAATCACTTTCTTCTTCCGGTTCTTGGACGGGTTAACATCATTGGGATCGCTGAGGGCTGCCAAATACGCCTTCATAGGATCCGTGACTCTTTATAACCTGGTTAGCTATCTCCTCTCTTACACATTCGTTATTATACCCTTTTAGACTTACCTGGGCGTATGAAGTAGAAACCACTCCGACAGCTCATCCAGAGTCTTGACCCATTCCTCGTTGTGGTTGTCAGGCACGTCCGACTTTCTGACATGGGTGGCCAGAAGGCGGAGTACCGTGCTCAATGGGCTAACGTGCTGGGGAGCTGGGAGCAGCTTGGTGACGATATCTCTCGTGGGAAGGGAGTCGCGGTGCTCGGGCGGGACCACGGCCATTGCGTCTTCGGAGAACATCGTCGGCGGGAAATAGGAACGGATGAATGCGTTATTTACCTTGGGCACACCGTGGTTCCTACGGAGGAATGGGGGGAGGATGTTGCACTTCTCCCAATCGATAATGGCCCTGATCTTTCCGCCTTTGACGAGAACATTGCTTCCGTGGAGATCATCATGCTGCAAGTAAGTCCATGATCCGTTGACGGGGCCGTCATCCTCGCCTGCGGTATTCGTCTGGTCATGGGCATTGGCGACGGCGGTGAACTTGTGCAGCACGTCTTCTCCATAGATGAATGAGTTCTTCGCAATTTCCCTGGCTGCGAGGCAGGCCTTCTTCTTCTTCAAAGACTTGGCGTGGTTGAACTTGGCTCGGCGCCTCACTTCGAGAACTGCGCCAAGGTACTCCTCAACCGTCTCGAAAGGACCGCGGCAACCAAGGCTGAAGAGGTAAGAATACTTGCCAAGAAACTCTCCATCTACGATGGGTCCAACGTAAAACGAGTTCGCTTCCCAATTGCAGTACAGGCTTCCGATCTGGCTAAAACGTGTTTGCTCGAGCTTCTGGCAGTTCTCCTTGATTTCATTAAGGAGGTCATAGCCGCGCGGCAACATGGGATTAAGCAACTTCAGCCTTCCCCGGCAAGTCTCTTTGAAATGCTGACCATCGAGAGTAATGGCATCTTCAATCAGCTCAAGGATCATCCACTCCAACGCATACGGGTTATTGGCGCTGGAGTCGAAATAAAGGCAGCGCGGGACTGGAACGCCATGATAGGCGGCGAATACCATGTTAGCGACCTCTGACTCCAATTTGTACCAGGGGTCACAAGGGATCGGAATCCGCAAGATAACGTTCTTGGTTTCCCAATCTGGGAGGGTGAGCTTGAAGAGCGCGTGAAAGGCTCCACCGCCGAAGTCGGCCACTTGGATTTCCTCGCTGGGAGGGATGAGCTCTCGTTTCATGGCGTCCCTGATGATAGTTTCGGCATGCAGAACGTTGGGGATTTTCTTCCAATCTCTGACGAAGCCAACATGTTGGTCCAACTTCTTGACTTCGGTCCACTTGATCCAGATATCTCGTTCCTGTTCACAAAGCTCAAGGCTTCGAGGCTCGCTCGGCTGGACCTTCTTGGGCTTTATGCCCTCGAGGTCGACTGCAGCAGGCGCAAACATGGCCTTGGGGGTCTGATTATTTTGACAGTAGTCAGTGGCAAGTTCGAAACAATTGTCTTTCATATGCTACTTACAAGCTCTCTTCAAGTGAAGGTCTTAAAGAGAAGGATGGACTGTAGAGCTCAGTGCTCAGTTCTTGAGAATAATGATGGAGGATGTGAAAGAAGGATTGTTTTTGTTTTTAAAAATATTCCAGGAAAGAAAAGAGCTGTGGCATAGGGTTGAGGAAGTCCACGATGTCTTGGAAGCATCCATCTCTTCATCGTGGTTCCTTGAGTTCAGACTACTGGCATCACTTAGACGCAGAAGCCCCTTTCCTTGTCATGAAGGAATGGTTCCTTCTGTTTGTGAAAGATACCAGTTGTGAGTGCCTTCATATCCATCCTTTTGTGAACAACATAGGATCGATGGGATAGGATTTACACGTTGGTGGCTTACTGGGTGCTCCTCATCTATGACAAGATGTTGGAATTTCTATCTTGTCTTTTTCCGGAGGCGACTTCGATGTTGACAAACGTCGCCCAAGGATATTGGACCAGGCGGTAACGGCAAGGACCCGAAGACGGAGGCGACTGCATTTCTATGGGGATTCGAACATAATGAATAGTATTGAAGAGTTGATTCGCCTTGAGGGTCATTTTCGACCAGGCCCGAGGGGCATCCTGGACACAATATGAGAGCTGACTACCAGCCCCGCGTATTGGCTACCCCCAAATAAGATCTCCTCACATACAGAGAAGTCTACTTGGCCTGGCAGACCAACGAGTTGTTGGTAGACTTGTCGTTTATATTTGTGGTTCTATATGTGACCCTGGGTTCATCTAGGTCCGGCATGTGGCTTCCCCGAGGAGCGTTCTCAGATACACTTGCTCTCTACTAAACCCAATGTCACATTATATCAACGGAATTAATGGGACCGAATGTGACTGTATTGACTTCCCAAAGAGCATTTAACTATACAACATCTTCCCCTTCAATCCTGTCTTCTTCTAAGCCCTGGACAAGCCAGGGAGGCATAGATGAAAACAAAAGTAAGAACAGCAATGAAGGTCTCTTTTCGCGTCTCCTGGAGGCAGTGTGATACCAGGGACACAGTGGCAGAGTCGCGCGATCCCCGACAAAGGAGGTTCGCAGTCCGACTCACCATAGGTAGTAAAAAATTATGCTGAAAAGAGCGGCCGGGGATAGAGGCCCGGACGTCCGCGCGATTAAGCGTCGGAAGAACAGATACTACACACTGATCAAAGCCAAATGGCCAGAAAAGCTGGAGAGGAAAAGAGAAGAGAAGGGAGGGAGAATTGGAGGAGGGAATGGCTCCTTTTATAATTTTTCTCCTTGGGCTCGGCCGCGGTGGGTAGGCAAGGAGTGGAGGAATAGGTAGAATAGGCAGGATAGGCAGCAGCTGCTGCCTGGGGGGTCTGTTGCCTAGGATCTCATTCCTGATGAGCGCTCCGCCTGATGAGCATCTCGGAGATTCAACTGTGCATTCTTGATTTCAATTCTCGGGGTGTCTCATTGCTGAACTGCCTACTCGTTTCCTCTCATTATCCTGTCGAGATGTAGAAGGCAAGGCAGACGCATGGGTAGGTAACTGGCATCGCCACGCCTGCCTAGAAATGCCATCCATTCCCGAGCACGAACCGTTTCCATTCAATCCTAACCAGCAGGAACCCATTTCAAGTTGTCAGAGGGCAACACACCAATCTGTCGGCTGTCACCATCCCTCGTAGCCCATGCCTAGCCCTCCGTTGCCGCCGGTGCCTCCAGTGCCTCCTTGCCTTCCATCCTCGCAACCAGCCTCGCATGAATACCCTTCCAATTCCCCTCACATTGCCCCTTAATCACAGCAACCAAAAGCCTCGAGCACGAAATGGTCACCTCCTCCACCAACTCCAACCCGCCGCCGCCCTCTACCTCCCTAACCTCCCACACAGTCTCCATAACCACGCTCAACGGACTCCTCAACCTCACAAACATGCCCTTCTCCAGATCCACAAACTCGTAGGTGCTCACGACGTCAGAATCCCATAGACCCGCCGGCAGGGCGTGCACACGATCCGTCACTTCGTAGACCACGGCGGGACGACCGGCAGGAGGGGAGCAGGTGATGGTGGAGGGGATGGGTTCGGAGGTGCTTTCGGGGAGGGGCTTATAGGAGATCATGTGCGGGTCACATTTGATGAAGCCTTCGTGGTTTTGGAGGCTTGCGATGGCTTGGGGAGCCGCGAGGGTTGATGGGAGGGGGGTTTTGTGCTGGATGGTTGCTGAGGTGTTGAGGATTGCTGAGGAAGAGTTAGTGCGTGTCTGGTGTCGGAGACAAACATTGAGGGGACTTACACGACATCTTGGGCGAGGGTCTTACTGATGAGTATTCTATTTTGGGAGTTGAGTTAAAGTTTAGATTTGGTTCGTTTCTACTGAATCGTCGGGTTTGAATTGGTTATTTTATCTCTTTCCGTTCATATGTTCGTGATGGGTTAGTCTAATTTCAAGATTGGCGGTTGATGAAATAGTGAGAGGCAAGTCCAAGGTTAAATCTCCTGTATCACCACCACCTCCTTTCGCACTGACACTCCAACTGTCTCATCACCCGGCGCTCAACCCTGGTTCACTATTTCTTGAAGTCTTGGGATTGATGGGCTTAACCTTGCGTGGGGCACAGGCTAGTTATTTACAAGATAAGTGGACGGAATCAATTCTGATCTGCGGTAAGTATTGACATTGATGGATGAAGAGACAACTGCAATCCTATGCACTGTGGTTTATTCCATTTCGTCTGATTCTATAGGGCTCCTGCTAGACGGGAGATACATATCTCTGTACTTTATTTCGCGTGCCAGAAAATGCGATGATACAAATATGTTGCTTCCTCAGAAACTAACCAAGCCTGGGGCCATGGAATAAGCCCGTGTATGTAGCGAGATAGACTGAGTCCTTCATCCTGGATCCAGAGGATTATCCACAAGTCTCCTCCCCGAGTACGCGACTACATTCCAGACTTCTTTTTGTCATCGCTGCGGTAGCCTTTAAAGAATCTGCTCGCCTTGTTGTCGTCTCGAGTAGCCGTCTTTTCCGTGGACCCGGTTTTCGAGAGCTGCGAGTCCCGGGCAGCCCTTGCAGCCTCGATGATCTCCGCGATGGTGTGCGACAAATCGAAAATCTTTTGCCTCGCTGTGATGGCCAACTCATCCAGACGTATGCAATCTTGGCAATCTTTGTCGACGGAGATTGTGTACATGGGATACGAGGTTCTGGTCGAGCAGGGAAAATGGGACGCTGGGTCGAGTTGGTACTGTTCTTGAACGGCGCAATCGGCGAGCTTCTTGGTCCAAGATTCGTGCCTGCAGCTGTGGAGTAGACGTCTATAGAGACACATGGTGGGTATTTGTAGTCGTCTCTTCGTTTCGACCTCGGGCTCAGATGTACGTTCGCGGCCTTGTGTAGATGATGGCCGCTAGAGGTAGGTAGTAGCTCATAGGGAGACGGGCTCGGATAGAATGTGCCTCTGATCCAAGAGTAACATACCCCAAAAGTCTTCTTCCGAGTGACTAGGCTATATACACATGTGCCCTGTCCCTCGACTTGGGCTTGGGACTGTTCACGAGTGATTAGCTTTTCTTTGTTTGCCAGGCAGTAATCCAATAGAAGTGTCGAAGCAATTCTTGACAAAGGTCTGGACAATATCTTGTCTCTTGCCGCGGCCCTGCGCGACGACCGATGATAAAGGACAGGCAGACATACATAGAATATATGCATGCAATGTTAGCGGATGAGCGGATTTTCAAAGGCTGTTTTCTAAAACATAGGTAAAGCTCGGCCTTTAGGTCTCAGGCTGAGGCTCCAGGAGCGAAAGGGCGCCAGCATCGAGAATCTCGGTGAAATCTCTAGCCCACGACAGCCTATGGACCTCTTTGCGGTCACGTACATGAGGCACCTCTAGCCCGATGCGGGACAAGGTCTTGAGCAGAGAGGAGTCCGCAGCTGGGGACAGCACAATGCCGGATGACATGGAAAGACACTCGATATCTGTAGAAGAGTCTCCAAAATACACCAGGGGTTTAGCGTCCAAGCCGGGTAGGTTCGCGAGAGCTCGGGCCTTGTCGGCGGAGGTTGCCATGACACCCGTGCCGTTGGGACCGGATATCTTGCCGTTCGCAACCACCTCGTTGGACACGATTTGCACATCAGCGACGAAATGCTGCAGGACGCCCTCTATGAAGCTACTCGACCAGTTGACAGATACGATATAAATAAGCCATCCGCGTTTCTGCGCCGTGGCCAGTAGATCCGAGATTCCCGGCCGCAATATCACGTTCCCTTCTTGCACCGCAGAGACACCAGCAGAGAAGAAGTCCGAGGATGATATCCCATCAAAGATCTTGGATTGCTCAACTCGTCGAAGAGACGCCATATCGACCTCGTGGAGGCCGTTTAGAAACTTGGTTTCTTCTTCTAAACTCACTCGCTTATCCTGAGGGACTGCATAGCTGGACACATAGTCACTGTAGTCGCCGTAATAAGATTCCAGGATCTGCTTCCAAGCGTCTGAGAGATCTCTGTCGTGTTGGTGCCGATGGAAGGAA
This sequence comes from Scedosporium dehoogii, assembly GCA_002812735.1. Taxonomy (NCBI): domain Eukaryota; kingdom Fungi; phylum Ascomycota; class Sordariomycetes; order Microascales; family Microascaceae; genus Scedosporium; species Scedosporium dehoogii. The sequence continues at coordinate 47,050 of PGIR01000096.1, forward strand.
ATGGCGTGTTGGGCGAGCACTTCGATGGTATCCTGGGTAGTAATGGTTCCATCGAAATCTAGGACGATTGCCATGGTTTCTGCTGTCCAGCTGTCGCTGCTGCGAGGCGGCAATTGATATTAATGATCAAGAGCACTGGATGGCGAGCTGATCCTGATGTGTTGGGGGGCAAGAAAGGTTGAAGTTCAGTGCAACAGAGGATGTGCCCCGCTATAATTCAGCACGACCAAGGTCGATTGTCAGCACTCAATCGGTCTGCGGGTCTAATTTGAGATGTGCTGTTGTACCGATTTGGTGCAAGGACCCGGTAAAAATCTGGGGTCGGCAGCAGCCCACAGTTACTAATATTATCGCCGCCCAGCGCCCAGGACCCACTGGCGGGTACCCTCGGCTGAAATTCGGCAGTCTCAGTCAGGGGTTGATTCAAGTTCCAACGACATCGCCTCAGCTTTGGTTCGAGCCAGGGGAAGACCGACGTTGTTTCAAGCAGATCTCCAAACGTAAATTTTTGCATGCCCTTCTTTGAGACAATCACGGCGGGGTATTTCAATTCTGTGGTCTCGGCGCGGAGTTTCTGGTCGTTTTGCTATCTTATGTCGGGCTAACTGCGAGTTCTTGCGCTTCGAGTTCCTCCGCGTCGATCATCGTCAATTACACGAAGCCTCGAGGCCATCAGCCGGACTGGAATAGTGTAAGCCTATCTTAAAAGTCCTTTATCTTTCGTAAAGGATCACGATAGACAAGGCTTTGGTTAGTACCCCCTTTCCCTGTCTATGTATATCATATGCAATATACTATTGTCAATGTCCTTTGAGGCTTTGATGTCCCTTTGGCAAGTGCTATGTTTTGGAGGGACATGCAGTGCTGGGAACTATTTACTTCATCTTCTGTGTTTGCGGAAATTAGGACTCTGTTCAGCTTGTTTGGGCTTTGGGTAGGATGACAGGAAATGGCCGGGCATCTAGTCCTGGTGCAGCTCATGGAAGGCGTGACGTCCTCGCCACAGCATGCTCCAGCATACAGAGGCTTGGTATGGCTAGATTTCTTGATCTGGTCATACACCATGGATCTTTGGGGAAGGATAGATGATATTGTGCCTTCCACAAGGCAATTCATTTACAGGCTGGTGGGAAGGACTAGCAGCTAGGCTGTTAGCTCTAAGTCCTGGTGAGGGATCCAGCTTCTTATCCGCTCCTTCCTCTTCCTTGATCATGGCAACATGTCCTGGCCTTCCAGCCTACACTTGCCACCCACCTTGGCTTCATGGGAGCTTGGTCATATCGAGTCTTCTAGCAGACTTGTGCCTTCCTTGGAGATGTCTGTGAATCCCTTAGCCTGGCTCTTCTCAAGCTCCACCTCAAGTTATCTGTTTACTCCGTCCCCCACCATTTAGCCCTTCCATTACATCTCCAGAGCAAGCCAAGTGCACCATCTTTCATCACCTCCTCAAGCTCATCATCCTTTTCCTTCCTTTCCTTTCCCTACAGTTAGGGAGTCGTCCAGGCATTCAAGTCGAAAAACTTATCCTGCTGGCAAATTCCTTATCCCCATCATCACCATACATCACCCACCACACAACCACTCGGCAAGCCTTACCCCAAAATCAAGATGGCTGTTGAAGATCGTGCCCAGCATCCTCTTCCTCGTTTCCGACGAAGTGATGGGATTCCAGGTGTCGACCCACAGTATCCTGCTCATCTTCAAGATCCAGGTCTTGACCAGCATTATCCTCCTTCTATTGGAAGCTCCATCACATCTGGCTCTGGTAGGAGCCATGAAGAGAACTTTCCACGCACCATTGCTGGGCCAACTGTCTCATCAGGGTATGCTGCATGGCGCGATGGTCGACTCCGTCAGCGTTGGGAAGTCTGGGAGGCCATCCGTGACTTTGACCACTTCTGTGACAGATACCCTGCTGAGGCGATTCCTCCACCATCAAGGCATGTCCCCAGCCAGCAAATCAAGTGATCCATCTACTCTTTTTTAGCACCAATATTTCCCGATTACTGGATTCCATTTAGAACTGACAAGGCTAATATGTTGTGTTCATAGTGGTCTTGAGATCTGGGATATCTACCCGTTTGAGGACGAATATCCGACTGAAACTGACTCGGACGCTGTCGACCTATATTCAGTTGGCAGTGACCAGTACTTACTCGATCCAAATTTGATCCCGCCCTCGCCCCCAAGGAGTTTCATCGCCCAAGGTAGAGAGATACTCATACCCATTTAACACATTCTAGTTACTGACACATTTAGGTTTCGATTATATCCGCGACCTTTTCGCCCGTAGTTCAAGCCCCACTGATCCCCTTCCTAAACCATACGCGGGGTGCATCACATCGAGTAATAGTTCCGATATCATTCACGAGTGGCCGAACACCACACACGGATCTTCTACGCTGCCTACTTTCAGTCAGCTTAACCTTGGTAGGCTTGCTGCTCGGCAGCCAGAGGAGCCGAAGAAGCCCAGCTTCCTCTCCTCTCTCGGCAAGTTTTGTTTCAACCTGTGGGGCCGCAAGAAAGACCGTCGTGCTGAGGTTTCTCCTTGTCCTTCCGTTGGATACCCCGACTCGTGGAATTCAGACACTTCATCCGTTCCCCGATTCTCGGACGAAGTAGATATTCCACTCGAGTTTATTGCTGAAAGCCCAAGCGTCTCCGACGCATCTCTGGGCTCGTCCCAGTAGGGAAATACGAAGCCATTTCTGGCCGGCACGGACCAGGGGAACCCTGGAGTGCCGACGCTTGTCAACTTGACAAGCGACAAGGACGAAAAGTTTCCGTGTAATACCACCCATCCAACTGTTTTTTAATCCAATTGTTTTCGATCCAACTGTTTTTCGGATCCAACTGTCTTTCGGGTCCAACTGTTTTCCAACCCAACTGTTGTTCAAATCGACCGCACTCCATCCGGCCGGGTCACCCGACGCTCTCCTGGATTCCCGGACCGGCACTCTTACTCTACCTCATCTAACCTTCCCCTTATCCCACGTACCTTAGGCTTTCGCGAAGAAGCTAAGGGATCTAGCTAAAATGGCTACCTTACAAGTCCGGGGCCCGGACTTCTCTGTCACAAAGCAAAAGGCGATAGAAGATGCCAAAATTATGCAGTCCACTGTGAACGAGCAGTGTGTGTCTGCAGGCAAGGAGGCTCCTCCCTACATTCTTTCTGAATTGATCGGTAAAGGAAGCTTTGGAAGGGTGTACAAGGCCACAGCTGTCAAAAATAGCCAGCTAGTGGCCGTCAAGATTATCGACATCGAGGAGAGCGATACCCTCAACCCCAAACTCTCCGACACATACGGAGAATTTCTAAAAGAGATCAATGCCCTGAAGCTTCTCAGCAACAGCGGCGCTAAGAATATCAACCATGTTATTGACGCTCTCCCTGTTGGCCAGTCGATGTGGATGATCACCGAGTACTGCGCTGGAGGAAGCGTCGCGACCTTGATGAAACCCACAGCCCCCGGGGGATTGCAAGAAAGGTGGATTATTCCTATCCTTCGCGAGGTCGCCGAGGCAATCTTCTGGGTTCACAAACAAGGCATCATCCACCGCGATATAAAATGCGCAAACATCCTAATACACGAAGCTGGTGGTGTCCAGCTATGCGATTTCGGTGTCGCCGGTGTTATCGAGACCAAGTTTGACAAGCGGTCAACCTTTATCGGGACATTACACTGGATGGCGCCCGAGCTGTTTGCATTCGAACAGACCGCCGCATACGGAACAGAGGTTGACATTTGGGCCTTTGGGTCGATGGTTTATGAAATTGCATCTGGCCTTCCGCCAAACACCCAGCTGATGGACATGGTGCGACTCGGAAATCACCTGAAGCAGCATTCCCCAAGACTCGAGGGAGACCAATACAGTGACGGTCTGAAGGACCTCGTGGCTTACGCTCTCGAGGAGTCGCCGAGAAACCGACCAACTATCGAACAAGTACAACGCCACCCATACATCTTTAACTCCTCCGCGGCCTATCCCACATCTTCCCTTGCTATGCTTGTCCGAGCTTACAAGCTATGGGAAGCACAAGGGGGAAGCCGGAAATCTCTCTTTGCTCCTGGAGGCGCACAGGTGCCACAGGACTTTCCGTCAACGGCGCTCGCCAGTGACGAATGGAACTTTAGCACCACTGCTGCTTTCGATCAACAGGTCTTTAGAGACAACGACACTCAAACAGTCTACGAAGCCTACGGCACGCAAGTTGACTTCGGCGCTGATTTAACCGATACCGAACAGACGTCGCGGCCTCAGAAGGGGAGGGGCAGGCGCAAGCCGCCAAACTTCCCAGTTCTGAAAGCACCCCTTGAGAAGGTTTTTGATCCAAACACCTTGACTGGGTACGCGGAAAATTCCAAGAATTATTATGGCGTAGGGCCTCCACCCCCACCAACCTCGGATCTGCCTCTCAGAGATGGCTCTGGTCAGGGATCCGACGTAAGAGAGTCTCTTATCGACTTGGATGCCTCTCTCCATGGCGGCGAACTCTCACATTTTGCCGATATGGAAACCATTCGAGCATCGGGTGTACCACGTGCTTCGCTGGATTACAGCTACAGCATGCCTGAGCCGCAGGATTTCAATAAACCCCCTCTCAGCGACCCCGAGCAGTTCAACATCAATCGAAGAACCCGAGACTGGAAGTTCCCTACCATGGCGCCCCCGGCATCAGCGAACCCGGAGATTTCCCGATTTCCCTTTAACGAAGAGCACTCAGCCCCCAGCTCGGCGGGGCAATCAGGACTCCATCATTATACCGCTGATTCCCTATCAATGGCGCCCAGCTATAGCAGCAGTGAGCAGCTATCCGTCCCCCGCGCCGTTTCCCAGGCTGCCAACCGAGCCTCTGCGGGCAGCCTTATCGACCTCGACATGAGTCTTCCAGACCCCATTAGCGAGCCTGTTCGGCCCTCTACCGCCCACTCTGACGTGGGATCCGTAACCGGCTCCGAATTAGGAGGCCCCAATAACCCGTTCGACCTCGAGCGCCACGCAAGCCTCTACGTACCCTTTTCGAACCGCGAGCCCTCCATCTACGTTTCCGACGACTCCACATTCACCAACCCCTTCGCCGACCTCGCAGCGGCCAGTTTAACACAGAGACTAAGCCGCCGAGGATATCACTCCGGAAGCCAGTCCTTCAGCAGCAACGAATACTCCGACAACGAGTACCTCGCCCCTCAGCCCATGTACCAGCAGCTCCAGCAACAACAACAACAGCCTCCCGAACTTCAACCCCGGCCCCAGCCTCGACCGCCCGCCCAAGCCATGCCCATGTCGACCCCATCATCATCTATCTCTTCCAGAGGACCCCTCCTGCCCGTGGCGCCCAACGCGCCTTCTGGCCGAGTCATGCTTGGACAGGCGAGCCTCGAAGAGGTAAAAGACGAGTTTCGGAGGCTCATGATGAGCTTTGGCGAACATCTGGACATTGCCAATGAGAAGCTGGCGGATTTTCCAGTTAGGAGGGCGGCTAGGGTGGACGCTCTGCTGAGGGAATAAGGGGAAGGGGTGTCGATTTTGTCCTTTGTTCGGTTTTTTACTGGTCTTTTTCTTCTTCTATTGGAGGAAATCTGAGCAAGTTGGGCATCGCATGGGAAGCGAAATGGCGTCTGCATTGTATTATACTGTACACTTGTTAGTTTTTTTGGGGCCATGTCTCTTTTATGCGTCCATGACTGGCCGCATAGCACAATCAATTGTATTTTCGTCAAGCCAACTTCTCCAGCAGTGCTCTTGTTTTACCCCATATTCGTGCGAAACCAACATTTTACTCTACAAGAAAATCCATCACAACCTCCCCCGTTCCCATTTTCCGTTCTCTGTAATTTTTCTCAAATCAGATACCCCATAAGCGCCGCCTGATGCTCCTCCACAATCTCATGCAACCGAATAAGTACGCCCGCCGCCAACATCCTCACCTCATCCTCCTCCTTATCCCCGCCCCTCGTAAGCTGCAAAAGCCGATCCAGCCAGTCCACCGTATCCGTAATCTTCCTCCCCATCCTCTGCACGAGGAGCCTCGTCCTATTCTCATTAACCTCCAGCAGAGTCGCAAGAACCGTGATCCCCGCCGCCGTGACGGGGAGCTTCCCTGCCATGTGCGTCCGGAGAGCCAGCACCGCGCTCCACGACTGCTCCGTCATATCGTCGAGCGCGAGGGTCGATGGTCCCGCCGCGTGGACGAGCACGGCGACGGTCTTGAGAAACGTCGCGAGGAGGTATGGTTCCGCGAGGACGGTGGAGATGCGTGCCGAGGAGGCGTTGAGGGCGTAGCGGTAGCGGTCGACGAGGGGCGCGAAGAAGGAGGATAGTATGAGGTTGGCGGTCGTGTTGGGGATGATGCGGACGGCGGGGCGGGGGCGTGTTTTGCTTTTGAAGGTGGCGAGTTTGAGGGCGTCAGGGCCTGTGAACTTGTCTGCCGCCTCGGCGGCCATGGGGCCAAGGAAAGACTTGGTCATGGATTTGGTGATGTCATCCAAGGCGGTAGGAGGCAAGGCCTTCAATGCCGAACCTGGGGCGATGTTGTTTCCGCCAGAACCTCCAGATCCTAGGAATAGTTGCTCCATCTTTTCGGAAAGCTTCTTGGACGGGAAGGAGGTGCCTGCTGCGTGCTCAGACGTTCCATACCCAGCAAGCTCCCGAGCGGCAAGGCCGGGCGCAGCCAAGATAGCCGCTCTCTGCGAAAGGGAGAAGTCGCCCTGGAAGAAACTCTTGACGAACCACGGACCCATTTTCCGGGGCTGCACAACAAGAAGTGCCACGATGCCTTCGAGGCGAAGCTCGTAAAAATCTTCCAGATCAAATTTGTCGTGAAGGCCCACGAGTAGAGTCGCCAACTCGTCAGCGTGGTCGCTGACCTCGGTCCCGAACGTTCCCTTTCTGCGGATAAGAGATGGCGCCGTTTTCAACGCAAGCTTCTGCCTGTCGTAGTTCTCGGTGTCCCGCAGGTATTCGATGAGGGTGCGGATGTACACTGGTGCCTTGGGTTTGTCACGTCGGACGAGTGTTGGGTCCTCCTCGGAATCTTCGGCATCGGAGTCGGGCTTCGCGTAAGGAACAATATCATCGTCATCATCGGTGTCGATTTCCTCAATGATCAGCTTTGGCTTTTCCGGAATAACGGCTACTGGCTTCGACTTTTTAGGTTTTGAAGGGGCTGTTGCGGCCTTCCTTTTTGCCGTTGGTTCTGCAGTCACCAGCCGGGGCTTTAAGAGGGGCTGGGCCAGGCCAGGCTCGTCTTGAACAGTGGTAAGACTCTTGTACCAGCTCGCCTCATCACTCTCCATTTCAGGCATCTCAAAACGGAGGCTCCCCACCGGGGTCGGAACCGTTGAGGAGATGGCTTCACCGACGACCATGCCAAGGAACCTGGCTCCAGTGCTGGGAGAAGCCAACCTAGAAGAAACCATACTAATATAAGGGGAAGACTTCGTTATGATCCTTAACTCTGAGTTATCGAGACGGCGGAGATAGGCCGAACTCAAAAGGATGGTTTGGGCGAGAGCTGTCAAAAGGTCAGACGGACTGCACACACAGACGTTGCTCCTAGGAACTTACCTTGTTGATGGATCATCGGAGCATGTCCGATGTAGACACTGTCGCCAAACAGACGTAGCCCCTTGTCTATGAGGTTGACTAGAAATTGGCGGTCATCGGAGTAAGACGCGAGAACGGCTCGTCGCATCCATACGTTAGATTCGGGAGCGGACCTAACAGACTCGGGGATGAGCCAATGGATGAGTGATGATTTGCTCAAGGCCTCCTCGGGCAACACGCGACGCATGATGGTGATAGCTGCGGAGACGATGGAATCATGGAGAGAAGCATCCGATGAGTCGACCCTCTCTTGAACGGCTGTTGAGAGGTAGCCCAACACTGCGTAAGATAGCCTGACTCGCTCTCTCGGTTGAACTGCGAGGATGAATCGGGATAGTATCTCGGGATCCGCGCCTTCGCGTAATAGGAGGGAGTCAAATAGCTCTCGATGGATCTCATCTAAGTCTCGTAAGAAATACATCCGGGAAACAACGAGATTAATGAGTCGGAAAACTCACCGACATATCCGAGGCTCCAAGAGCCCACAAGGACCTGAGCACAAAAATTGCATTCTTCTTCCGGGGGCGCCCTCTTCAACCAACTAGCGAGGGATCGAGCAAGCCACTGCGCGTACTGTTTGCCATCCGAAACCCAATGTACAGACGATCCCCTGTTCCCTACTAAGACATCCGCTTCGGCAGCATACGAGACCAAGCCTCCACGAGCGAAAGAGGAGATGAGCTCGCGTGAGATGGTCTGCCGTTGGCTAGGAGTAGTTTTTGGGTCACTGATAATCCCCAACCATATGGATCTCAGGGTATCATCCCCATCGAGGATGGTCGATAGGATATCTAGATAGATCCCCGTGTTGAGTTCAAGATCGGGCCGCTTCGGACCGCTGCTAGTAGAAGTTGTCTCTTTGGTGAGAGCTCGTAGTTGGAGTATGATGGTATTAATTCCCGTAAGGTTACGTATGCATGCCAAAAGGAGTGCAAGATCTGAGGTCCCATTGGAACCAGAGCCACTGAGCTCATCCTCTTGAGCTGAGCCCTCGCGAAGGAGGGCCCAGTAGTTCAGAGCAGTCTCAGTCACAAGAGTAACGACGATCCGCGATCCCACGGCGTCTGGGTTATATAGTCTGACACCGTTCCTCGGGTCGACTAAGTATCGTAGGGTACGGATAAGGGTGTCGTAGTCCGGTTGGGACTTGAGGATTTCCAGCGCCTCAGCAGGGTTTGCGATTGCGGCTGCATCTGATCTTCGGCCCTCTTGGGAATTCCCGGTCTTTAACGAGACGCTTGAGGTGGGCTGCAGCCTCGGGTTCGTGTAGGTGGTGCTGATGGGTGTTAAAAAGTCGCCCATGATGATGTTGGTCAAACGGGGTCCTGAGACTTGAGACTTGAGACTTGAGATTTGTGTAAGGATCAGAAAAGCAGCACTGAGCTCAGATGAATGGGATCTACATATTTTCTGCCAGCCTCCTCTATCCTTTCGTTCAGTTTGAGCCACTAAAGGGAGCAAAGGAGCAACGATGGACTATACCATTTGGATGGGAAGGTGGAGGTAATACAGTTGAGGTTGCCACATCAAGTCTCCATCACTTCGATTGATGTTCTGAAGTCTCAAAATAAGTGCTACTTTCTCAGGCAGCACTTGCACTATCTGTTAGTGCCTCTGCTACAAAGCCTGGCTACCTCAGTACATCGTACAGTGCATTCAAGTGATTTACCGTGCTGCTATTTTGCCCCACTGCCTAGAAGTTTAGCACAGTTGCAGTTACTTCGTACCTTAACAACACTGAAGTCTTGGCTAGTCACAGTGGCGAATTATCAATCAAGTTAAGGCTGCCGCCGCCTGCCAGGAACCAACTTGGGTCAAATCTATTTACGTAGTGGGAGCTGGCTGCTTGCAAGGCACCAATAATCCCCCCCACCTTAAACCTCAGCCCCTCCAATACGGAGCCTCCTCGTGAGAGCCTCACAAACCCCAAAAGTGCACGACAACTCGCCTCGCCAATATCGACCTCCTGGGAACCGACAAAGGCGGGAAACAAAAAATGGAGGTCGACTCCTCTCCGCAGCCCGGAGTCCCATTCCGTGGCAGTGGTGTCGTGAACGAAGAAGAGAGATGGTAAGGGAAATCGATTTGCGAACGCCTTTCCGGCCACCTCTGCTCAACCTGCCTTCATCCAGGAAGTATTTGGAACAAATCCGCCGTACCCCCGGCCCATACACCGATCCCGATGCCGTCAGTCAGGAGGCTATCGACCAGTTCGACAAGATGAAGATATTGTATCTATATTCTGCGCCTCCCTCCCTCCCTCGCCCTCCCACCTACTGGCTTGCTAATTAATACTTCTGTGATTCTACAGAGTCATGTTCGTCCCCCCCAAACGCGACTGCAGAATACGCAGCGTCTTCAGACTGACCATCCCTCTAGAGGCGCCGGTGGTCTCGGCTGCGAAGTCCTGAAGGACCTGGCTCTGTCAAAATTCAAGGATATCCATGTAATCGATATGGGTGCGCCCAAACTCACCACCAACCTCACTTCCACGTACCTAAAGGCGCGCCTACCTTGGTGTACTAATAATCCATAGACACAATCGATATATCCAACCTCAACCGACAGTTCCTCTTTCGGCAAGCCGACGTGGGCAAGTTCAAGGCCGAGGTCGCGGCGAATTTCGTTATGAGAAGGGTGAAGGGTGTCAACATAACAGCCCATAACTGCAAGATCCAGGACAAGGATGACGATTTCTACAAGCAATTTCAGATGGTTATTTGCGGCCTGGACAATATCGAGGCTCGCAGGTGGATAAATGCGAAGTTGGTCGCGCTTGCCGAGGAGGGAGACGGACCCGACTGCATCAAGCCCATGATTGATGGAGGAACCGAGGGTGGGTTATATACATACTCCATCTGGTTCTCCCAAATGCTAACAACTAGGTCTCAGGCTTCAAGGGCCAAGCACGAGTAATCATACCAAGTATGACCTCTTGCTTCGAGTGCCAACTAGATATGCATGCGCCAAGGGCAGCTGTACCACTGTGCACGCTTGCCTCCATTCCACGACAGCCAGAGCACTGCGTCGAATGGGCTCATCTTATCGCCTGGGAGGAAGAAAAACCGTTCCCGGAGCTCGACAAAGACGACCCCGAACATGTGACCTGGATTTACCAGAAAGCCCTGCAGCGCGCCAGGGAGTTCAACATCTCCGGCATCACCTATTCATTCACTCAAGGCGTCATCAAGAACATCATCCCCGCCATTGCGTCCACCAATGCGATCATCGCTGCCGCCTGCTGTAATGAGGCCTTCAAGCTGGCTACTGGTGCTGCACCTGCGTTAGGGATGGAGAATAACTACATGATGTACTCGGGAGACGACTCTATCTACACCTACACCTTCAACCACGAGAGGAAGGATGATTGCCCAGTGTGTAACTCTGCCTCGCGCCCTCTTGAAGCGGACCCGGACATGCTGCTCGGCGACCTCGTAGAATCCTTTGCCATGAGGCCCGAAGCTCAGTTGAAGAAGCCGTCGTTAAGAGTACAAGGGAAGACCTTGTACATGCAGTCCCCACCGAGCTTAGAGGAGCAGACCCGGCCCAACCTCAACCGGACCCTCAGGGACCTTGGTATCGAGGATGGTCAGGAAGTGATCGTAACAGACCCCGCCTTCGCGGTGGAATTCAATTATTACTTCAAATTCAAGCCGACATAGCCGGCCAGAAGCTAGCTAGCCTACTCGAAGAGGGGAAAAGGAAAGAAAGGTGTTAATGATGAAATGAAACGAGAATTACGTGGATCGAGCATTTTACCTCGTCATAACTGGCACGATTAAAGGTTATAACCGGGGAAACGACGCTGGTATCATTAGGCCATAAACATCTAAGAAGAACGTGGAAGCTATTGTACATGGTTTGGTGATTCGGGCTCGCCCTATCGAGCCATGAACACAACCTGCTTCTCCAACGCCAGGCACTTGTTCTTCATAACGCGTAGCGCTTCCACGAAAAGTTCGTCGCTATCCCACTGACCCGTGCTCTCGATTCCAAAAATGAAATGGTCCCGTTTCCTTCCCAGCTTAACCTTGCCCTCGAACTCCGGGTGCCGCAAGCACTCTCGACTCACGGTATCCTTCATCGGATCCAAGACGACAGCCTTGTCTTCTCCCTCCTTGTTCTCGTACCCACTGCCCTTTACCGAAGCCTCTCGCCTTGTGACCTTCTCGATGCCAATAACGCCTTGCGGGAAGCACTGCTGGAACTTGTGCGCATCCTCTCCAAGGATGGGCTTGAGAATATTGATAATCGGCAACAGGCGGTACGAAGCCGTCGCCACGGGCGAGAACTTGGCGTGATCGGCACCGATGCCCTTGTGCATATGCATCTCCAAGCTAATTCGCTGACTAGGCCGAAGCTTGGCGATGAGGATATCAGGGTTCACGGGCGTAATGGCGTCCTCTCCGGAGAAGAACTCCGCCTGGCGACCATTCGGGGTAAACACAATATCCTTGGCGTAGACATTGGTGTGGTTGTACAGTTTCGCCGGGTCGGTCTCACCCTCTTCAGCGTCGGGATTGTGCGTGCACTCAACATTGAGAGACAGACTGACGGTGTTCCAGTCGAAAGAGTTGGCGAATTGGTCCTCGCCGGGCTCACCGCGCTTAAAATCTTTGAGAAACTCCTGGAGGCCCTTCTTTCCGCCCTTGAATGGTATTAAGCCCAGCCTGTGAGACAGCACCTCATCGTGGATTACGGACGTGTTGTCTTCTATAAACACGGTCTCGATGGCGAGGGTGGATATTTCTGCGATTAGAATGCGGCGGATGGCGTTTGCGATGGACGCGTCGACGCCGATGAGAGATAGGGAGAGATCATGGGGCTTGTCGTAGTGTATCTGGATTGAGAGGCCACGCTTGAATTCATCGAGGCTAAAGCTGTGATCCTCGCCGAAAAAGTGTCCAGGGAAGTCGGTCGAGATGCCATTGGTCACCGTTTCCCTGTTAATGTGGACGATCTGTCGGTCAAGGGTCAGTGAGACGGACGAGATAGCAAGGGCGCATGGATATGAGAATAGAAGAATTGAACGAAATTCGACATACTGTCCTATCCTCCTCGGTTGGTAATTTATGCGGCATGTCGTTGTTTTTTAATTGACGTTCCCTGAGAGCTGCCAAGAGTGTGTGATGTTGCTGATGGCAGCTCAAAAAGAAAATCCGATAATGGAAATTTTTTGATGGACCCCTCCAGAAAAATGGGCGATAAGACTCAGCGATAAGAGGTTAGAGTCGAGGGGCAGTCCGAGAAGAGGCTGTTATCCCAGCCCCTGGGGTGTGTCCCTAGCAACGGATCCCATTATTAAGTCCGCGAGTCTGATAGGCCGAAAATCACGTGATGAATTCCCGGTAACTCCCATCTCAATTGAGAATCTCGAACAGCAGACGCAATTTCATGAGGACTTATGGGCCGGCTGGAAGCTTGAAAGCGAACGTCACCACTCGAACCCTCATAACCGACCTCGCGGAAGGGTTCCCCAAGGAGGAGCAGAGCTCCAAAACTACCAATTGTTCACAGCTCCCTCTCCGCTCCTTCCATCCACACAATGTCCTTCTCGGCAGCGTCTCGGCTCGTAGGCCACAGTGCCAAGCGACTCTGCCTCCGACCAGCTCGATCCCTCATCAGCTCGCGGCCCATCTCGACGACAGCTCTGCGGAGATACGCGGAGCCTCATGACCTCGGAATCAAGTTCGTGCCCGCCGACGAGAACTTTTCCAACGCCAATGACCCCCATGGCCTCAATGGCAACGGCTCTGCCACAAAGTCGCGCGACGAGGATATCGAGTCCCGAACAATCCGACACTACACCGTCAACTTCGGTCCCCAACATCCCGCTGCCCACGGTGTGTTGCGGTTGATTCTCGAGTTGAGCGGAGAAGAGATTATTCGCGCCGATCCCCACGTTGGTCTGCTTCACCGAGGTACCGAGAAGTTGATCGAGTACAAGTCGTATCTCCAGGCCCTCCCTTATTTCGACCGTCTCGACTACGTCTCCATGATGACCAACGAGCAATGTTTCTCCCTCGCTGTCGAAAAGCTTTTGAACGTCGATATCCCCATCCGGGCCAAGTATATCAGGACCATGTTTGGCGAAATTACCCGCATTCTCAACCACCTGATGTCCGTCCTGTCCCACGCCATGGACGTTGGTGCTCTCACTCCCTTCTTGTGGGGTTTCGAAGAACGTGAAAAGCTGATGGTATGAATTGACGCACATAAAACCTTGAGTTGGGTTTGACCTGTGTAAAAAGGCAATTGCTAATATCTCTTTGTGTGTAGGAATTCTACGAGCGTGTCTCTGGTGCCCGTCTCCACGCTGCCTATGTCCGTCCCGGCGGTGTCAGCCAGGATATTCCCGAGGGTCTTCTTGACGACATTTACCAATGGGCTACCCAGTTCGGTGACCGTATCGACGAGACCGAGGAGATGCTTACTGATAACCGTATCTGGAAGTCCCGTCTAGAAGGTGTTGGTGTCGTCTCTGCCGCTGAGGCTCTCAACCTCTCGTTTTCTGGTGTCATGCTCCGAGGATCCGGTATCCCCTGGGATATCCGAAAGAGCCAGCCCTACGATGCTTACGACCAAGTCGAGTTCGACGTCCCCGTCGGTGTCAATGGTGACTGCTACGACCGATATCTCTGCCGCATGGAAGAGTTCCGCCAGTCTCTGAGGATCATCCACCAGTGCCTCAACCAGATGCCCGCCGGTCCCGTCCGCGTCGAGGACTACAAGATCTCCCCTCCTCCCCGAGCCGCCATGAAGGAGAACATGGAAGCCCTCATCCACCACTTCCTTCTCTACACCAAGGGCTACGCCGTTCCCCCCGGCGAGACGTACTCTGTCATCGAGGCTCCCAAGGGTGAGATGGGTGTGTACGTCGTCAGCGACGGCACCGAGAGGCCCTACCGATGCCACATCAGGGCGCCCGGTTTCGCCCATCTTGGTGGATTCGATCACGTATCAAAGGGACACTTGTTGGCTGATGCTGTCGCCGTTATCGGAACAATGGATTTGGTGTTCGGTAAGTTTGACCCCTCCCTCTCTCCCTCCCTCCAGCAAAGGGAAGTAGAATCCTAGAGTTAACAAATCTTTCTTTACAGGTGAGGTCGATCGGTAGAAGAAGAAAAGCGAGATGTGCAAATAAACAAGACTGGGGACTCGGTATCATGCTGTGTAATTATAGAGTCAGTAGCAAGAAGACCTCGCCGTACATATCATTACTCTTTCTTTTCTTGGTTAGACTGCGTAAATCGCTTCTCTTTTTTTCCTATGACAGTATATCCATTGATGGGTGGTGATGTCTAATTCTGGTATATGATTACACTGGTATAAATTACATATACTTGTACAAAGGGAAACTCAAGCTTAGAACAGCTTGGCGCCACGCCCTGACGCCTGGCCCATGAGGAAGTCCTTCACAGGCTTCATAGCATTCACAGCTTGCAAACCCCAGGACCTCAGAGGTACGAGAGGTCCACTTCCAAAGGAGTAAATCTTGTGAAGCTTGTCACACACGCCCAGGATCACATGGTTGGCGGCATATCGCTCGGCGTTGTACGACTCAAGCGACATCCGCGTGCCGATATCCTGGCCATGGCTGACCGCGTACTCAATGGCACGGACGAGACTTTGTACATCGCCCTGGCCTTGATTGAGGCCCTGGCCTCCAAGGGGGTGGATGGTATGTGCGGCGTCTCCGACGAGCGCGATACGCTCACCGATGTAGCTATCGGCGTGACGAAGGCGCAAGGGGAAGGACGCGACGGTTCCCTCCTGGACACCCGTGACGACCTGCGGAACGCCGTACTGGTTGAACTGCGTGTGCTGGAGTCTCCAATTGAGCTCGTCCACTTGGCCGGAGGGCTGGTTGTGCATATACTCGAGATCGACGGGACTGAGACGGAACCCGGCGTTGACGAGGGCGACAAAGTCGGCGGGAGCAAGACTCTTGAGCCTCGCAGCGTTTTCGACCGTCGTCGACCACACCATCGTCGCGAAGTTTCCGGGAAGAGGAAGCATGGCAAGAGGGCCTGTGGGAAGGAAGCGCTGATACGCGGTCTTCATACCGTGGCCGCCATAGCCATCATCTTCGATCTGGAGAGTGGCTACGACACCATGCCTCTCGTAAGCCCAGCCTCGGCTCGGGATGTCCGCGAAGGTCCGCACGGGGCTGTTGGCCCCATCGGCGCCGACTAGCAGCCTCGCCCATAGTTTCTTCCCGCTCGATAGCTGTAGAACCGGCCACTCCGTGAGATCCATACCCTCCGTCTCCTCGCCGAGGGCGATCTCCTCGACCTTGGCGTTGTCGAAGATGGAAACGCCGCCGAGCTCGTGAATTCGACTTAAAAGGCCGTGTGTCATATTCACATTCTCAATCATGTAAGCGACGATGTCGCCGCTCTTGGAGCCCGGGAGAGTGTCGAACTCGATTCGGGCACCCGTCACGCCATCCCAGACCTGCATCTCTTGGTATTCCTGGATACGATCTCGTTTCATGTGCGACCAGGCACCAATGTCGTTCAGGTAGTGGGCCGACGTCGGCGTTAGGGAGACACATCGGTTGGAGAACTTGTCGGACGGGAGGGACCAGTCGCGGATCTTGGCGAGGTCTTGGGCTTCGACGAGGGCGACTCGTAGGCCGCTGGTTACAGGATTGGCACCTAATGGACGGAGCAACGTGTTAGTTTCATACACTGACAAGAGCAAGAACAAGCATAGTATATGGCGAAGGGTGACGCGTACGGAGAGAAGCCAAGAGACTAAGCCCAGCAGGGCCGCCTCCAACACAGACGACATCATAGATATCGGGCTCCGCGCTAGTGCTGTAGAATCGAGGGAGCTTAGTCCGGAGGTGGCCCGTACAGCGCCGGCATACAAACCGGGTGCTGGGAAGGAGGATGCGGCTCGACATTTTCTCGAGAGAAGCTTCGTGCCTCAGATGGAGTTACTAGGAGCTCAATTGACCTCCCGCTCGAAGACGATGTTGAGGTCCAGATGTGGTTCGATGCGGCGGTGATCACTACTATTGAAATTCTGCTGAATCAGCAATTTAAGCTCAAGCGTGTAAGTGCCTAGGAATACCAGGAACGCCTTTGCTGCCGCGACTTGTTTACTAGCTATTTTTAGGACGTGGACCTAACGGTATCTTGGAGACGAGATATTATCGATCAGGCCAGTCCATGAAGAGTTGGGTAGCAGGCCGAAAATCCCAACCACTTTGACGAGTTTGTGAGGCATCGATGGGACTCGAGAGAATTCAGGTACCTATTATCAAATAATCGAACGCGGCCCACCATTCACATGCAAATCTAGCCCAAATAACTATCTCAGAAATACTTGTGAGGCAGGAAACTAAAGTAGTAGATCCAATACACCTCACTTGACAAGGTATGAAGATACCAAGACATTCGCATCAAGTGTTGTTGCTGGAATGGACTGCGACACAGCCACGCTTTGGGTTCAATTCCTTGCCACACCCAGGCTGTCCCTTGCTGGCATTAGTCAGAAAGGCGCACGTGCCAAGACCGAGAACTTGGGAACTTGGAAGTCACTGGTTCCACCACGTTGCCCCGACAAGAAAAGAGCAACTTTGGGTGGTGCTTTCTGCTTAGATGATAAACATAATAGGCTTCAGCGGACAACATCCCACTTGCGTCAGACCTCGTCAATTCTCCCTTTCTCTCCAGCCATCCAATCCTAGGCAACTTTTTATCGGTCGCGACCCCGAGACCTATTTATAAGCTGCGGGAGGCCTGCAACTTCCCGCCTACATTATCAGCAGGGCAATTTTGGAAACTTTGGGGCTCGAATTTTTGTATCGTTTCACATCATTCAAACCGGTGTCTCGACCTGTGCTTCGGCGGAGCACATCGATCAACATACCGAAGATGTCTGATAGCGAGGGGCAAGAGTACCTCCAGGATGATTTCCAGCCTGAGAGTTTGACGGTGCCTCGTCTGCGATCTATACTGGTGAAGCACAATGTCCAGTATCCGTCAACAGCCAAGAAGCCAATGCTGGTCGAACTCTTCAATGAGAACATTGTCCCGCAGCGGAAGAAGATTCTTGCCCGCGCTGCGAGGGCGAAGCGCTCCAGCACCGGAATCGTGAATGCGGGGATGGAAGATGCCTTCAATCTTGAGCCTCCAAAGTCGGCCAGGAGGTCCCGATCGCCGAGAAAACCAGCAGCCCGCGTTAAGACCGAGGACTCTGATGAACCGACCTTGCCCGCCTACTCGAGGTCGTCCCGTTCTGCAAGCCGACAACTAGCCCAGGCCTCTGATACGGACACGGCTCCCGACACCATCCGCCGCACCCGGAGAACTGCGACACCTCGGATAAAATCCGAGGAGCCAGAGGATCATCACTTTGGGCGCCTGTCGACGGACCGTCTCTCGACTGAGGACAGTGTCTTTACGAGTGATAACCCGTTCCAGAGCGGTAGTTCGCCTGCCACCTCGAAGCCGCCAATTGGTCGCAGGAAGACCTCGAGTGTGGAACGACAACCCAAAACTCCGAAATCGTCATCGAGACGACGAACGTCTACGACGCATTACACTAGCGAAGAGGACACTCGTGATTATATGTCCTATGACAGAGTGACGCCGAGACCTTGGCGCAGAATAACTTCCGAACCACCCGAGTTTGAACCTGGCGAAGAATTCACTCCGGAAGCGCAGCTAGAACTCCAGCAAGAATGGGCTTCTCATGGGAAGACTGACCTTGCCCCGAGGCAAAGAAAGCAGCCGGCGAGGAAGTCTACCCTCGCAACTTCTCTTTGGGTACTCTTGACAACAGTTCTCGTAGCCTATGCGGCTTGGTACCGACATGAGAAGATTGCCGTTGGATACTGTGGCCTGGGCAGACCAGCAACTCAAATAATACCGCCGGAGATCCCAGTTCCCGACTGGGCCGTTCCGTTTGTCGAGCCTCAGTGTGAACTCTGCCCGCAACATGCCTATTGCTACGCAAACTTCGAGGCTCGCTGTGAACCAGATTTTATCCTCAAGCCTCATCCCCTCTCTTTCGGCGGCTTGGTTCCACTTCCTCCCACCTGCGAGCCTGATGGAGAGAAGGTCCGTCGAGTAAAGGCTGTCGCTGACAAGGCGGTTGAGGAGCTACGTGAGCGTCGCGCTCAGTTCGAATGTGGCGAAACTATTACCGAGACAGGTGAACGGCTTGAGACACCGGCTGTCGAGGTTGAGGAACTCAAGGAAACTGTCAGCCGAAAGAGGAACAAGCGCCTCAACAAGCAAGATTTTGATGATTTGTGGGTAGCGGCTCTGGGCGAAATCCAGAGCAGAGAGGAAGTAGAGGTACAACAGTAAGTTAACCCCATCTTGTGTTTTTTCTTCTTCTTTTTTTTTTCTTTCTGTTTCCTGGGAGGCGAGTACACTTGCCTTTAGTCTTCACGGCAAGAAAGAGCCTCGCACACCTTGAAACAGATCCTGGCGGCGACCATTTCTTTCTTTTGATTTAACCGTTCTGACAACAAACTAACCAGATCCTCTCTACCTCCTGTAGAAAAACCGGTCCCGGAGGTCTTCCAAACACGTACCTCTCTTCCAGCTCTCTCGCTCGCCTTCCCCTCACGTGTGCGATCAAACGCTCCGTCGTCAACGGCTTGGAGCGACATCGCCTCACAATTGGATCTGTAGTTGCCGCTTTGCTCCTTTTCGTTTACGCAAGGGCACGCTACCTGTCGGAAAGAGCCGCAGCAGCCAAGGTCCCCGCTCTAGTAGACTTGGTCCTTGACCGGTTATCCAAGCAGAAAGAGCTTGGTGAAGAGGAGCTGGATGATCCTTGGCTTTTCCTTCCCAATCTGAGAGACGATGTCCTTCGATCCGTGCACTCGTTATCCGCGAGAGAACGCCTGTGGAAGCGCGTTCGAGCCGTTGTTGAGCAGAACAGCAACGTCCGAACCGGCCAACGCGAAGATCGCAATGGCGAGTTTGGTCGCGCGTGGGAGTGGATCGGGCCCATGTCTGGTGACGGTGCTAGACGACGCAAGAGTGGCCGTGTTTCGTGGGGTCCTGATGTGAAGGGCGACGAGACTCCTGAGGCGTCGGATCGGTCACATACCAAATGGGAGGAGTCTAGGCCCATTTATTAAGACCTAGAATTCTTGCTTTTGGTCGAGTCCGGTGCTGGTTGTTTATTGTTTTCATTTGTACAATTTTATCGTCGACCTTTTTATTGTCGTTTTCTTGTTGATATTTGTACGAGCTCCTGGGTCGGATTGGCGTTTGGAGGCAGGTTGTCAGTTCAAATACAATTTAATGAAAAGGACCACTGGAAGACGAGGGTCTTCCTACATCAATGCTGTTTCTCTCTTAAAACGAATGGGGCCATTTCCGTGATGTCCTGTGTGCACAAACTGGGCGGTTCGCCGACGCTGATACGCCAATTACCTCGGCCCATACGAGCATAACTGATCCAGTCATTTTCACTGTTGCACCAGCAAGGCACCAGCAGAACTCGGAAAACACGGGTTCCCCTAGGCATCTAGATAGCATGAATACAATTGACATATCTGATTGAAACTCGAAGTATTTATGCAACTTGCTGTGAGGTCGTAAAATCGCATATCCTCAAAAGCCGAAGCTGAACGAAAAGCGGGGACCTGTTCTGTAGGTAGCCACGGGATTGAAGGATCCAGATTGATTGACAGATCTTGGTTGAAGGTCACAGAAAGGCAAAATTAAATCCAGAATGGCTTCTTCTGGTACTGGAGAGCTCGGCTTCAGCTTCAGGCTCAGAACGTAGTCTCGGCTGTACAACTGTTGCCTCGGGAATATTCCAGAAGCTGGTCAAGAGGAGCAAAATCGGAGGGACGGCTATGCGAGAGAATCGGCGTCATATTACAAGAATAGTTGAGAATAATTGGATTGACTATAGCACAAGTGTTTATGAACAGTGGACAAAAGAGATGTTTCTACGGGTTGGTGTTCCCCGATGATGTGAACTTCTAACTCTTTTCGTCGTCTATTGGGCCTTGGAGGAAACAATTCCTGAAAACGGTCGAGTTAGCTTCGGGCGTTATGCATTATCGAGATGGGAACGACAAAGATAGACTCACTCTCAACATCCGCAACGCTCTGCTGGAGGATCTGCTGAAGGACCTTGGGGTTCTTGAGATCCTTTTCCACACTGGCGATAATGCTCTCGGCAAGCTCCCTCTGTTGTCGCTGCTTAACCTGGCCCTCGTATCGGACCCAGGAGTCGAGGACGGCCTTGGCCTCGGCGGCGAGGGCAGTCTTCTGCTCGAGCTCGAAAGCCTCAGCCTCGAGCTTAGCGGTTTCCTATTAAAGAATGTATGAGCAACTCCGGTTCAACCCGCCATCCGAAAGCTCTCCCTTAAAAAAATTTTCTCCGTCGAAGACTTGAACCACCGTACCTTGGAAACCTCGAAGAGGGTCTTGGTGATGTCAACAACACCCTCCATCTGCTTCACATCCTCAATGCGGCTCTGGACGGCGGCGGTATGGTCGGCCCTAGCCTGGTTGAGGATGTTCTTGATCTTGTCGTTCTGGCCGTTGGCCCACTGCGAGTACAGAGGACCGACGTACTTGATGAGACCACCCCAGACGGCGAGAAGGCAGAAGGCCACGACGGTCTCCTCGTTCATCACGTAGTACTCATTGCTGATGGCGTACACGGAGAGACCGGCAGCGCTGGAGAGGATGGCGGTCTTGGAGAGGAGGCTGCTACCGGGGAGCGCATCGACGATGGACTGGGCCTTCTTCTTGGGGTCCTCGGTCGGGACGCTGGACGAGTGGCGGGCGGTCGTGAGCGCGGTGAGAGCAGGCACGGTTCGTCGGGCGACGGTCGGCCGGAGAAGGTTGGCGCCTTTTCAGGTTTTTATGTCAGAACGGAGGGTCCTTCCGGTCGTGGAAGGGGGTGGAGCGACCCAATTGATCATCTCCATCTATAAAACACATAGTTGCACTTACCGACGGCGCTTCGAGCCAAGCGAGACGCCATTGTGGATGAGGGGAGATGTCGGGATTGAAGTGTTTAGCTGGTTTGACGTGGAACATGGGAGTGATTGACGATGTGAGGTTTTATCGCGCTTCTTCGGCAATACCAAAAGTCACGTGATGAATTGGTTCCGGTTCCGGGTTAGTGGCTTACATTAGCTTCCGGGACCCACTTTATTTTTTTCAATGTCTTTTATTCAGTGTATGTCTTGAATTCAAGCAGCCAACTTCACGACGAAATATCTGGAATTATTCTCATCTTCTTTCATTTTTTTGTTAGTCGTCCGAAACTTAGACAAGATGCCTGGGGCCACAGTCAAGGATGATGGCCTCAAGCGCAAGCGAAAAGAGGCCAAGAACGATGTGAAAAAGCGAGCCCGAACGGATGAGAGCAGTGATGAGGAGGATGTTCAGTCTCAGATTCTCTTGATGGAAGCCGGAATCGTGGAATCCAAGAAGAATTACAACGACATTGTGAAGCTCATCGGTATTGTTAAAGGCTACGAGGAAGAAACGGAATCGGCGGTTTTCGCGGCGGTTGCGTTATGTCGAATCTTCATCAGGTTGCTCTCAGCGGGAAGTCTTACGCACCAGAGGAATGCGTCCGACAAGGAAGTTGTGGTGGTCCAGTGGCTAAAGGATCGTCTATCGGAGTACAAAGAGGCCCTCGTGTTACTAGTCTCTGAGGAAGACTTGGCGTCGACGGCGTTGACTTTGGCGATGAAGTTGTTGAAGGCCGAGGGAGAGCAGCTGAATTCCAAAAAGGAATTTTATGTCTTCCCGAAGGAGTTCCTGGAGCAGATCGTTTTAGGTCTTGTCAAGTCAAAGAGTTTTGAAGGACGCGATGAATACGTGGAGAAATATGTGGACGAATATGACGATGTCCGTTTCTTCACACACCAAGCTATAAAGTGAGTTGAATCCTGGGCCGGGCGGTCCTTGCGATCAAGTTTCCTTGATGTCTAACCTTATCTCAGGAACATACTATCAAGTCGGTCTGATGAGATATCAGACTCGGAGTGGTTTGATCTTGTCTTCGATCTTCTCGTTGCCATTGATGGTGTCCCCGACTCCAACGGTGAGCTCGAGGACTTTTACATGCCCGCTCCCAAGAAGAAGGCCCACAACCTGTACTCCCTATCACAACACAAGAAGCAAGCGCAAGACGCTTGGCTCGCGCTTATGGCATTGAACATAAGCCGGGAGCAGCAAAAGAGAATATTGGGCTCGCTGGTATCAGTAATTGCACCATGGTTCGCCAAGCCCGAGCTCCTCTCCGACTTCTTAACCGACTGTTACAATGCCGGTGGATCTCTCTCGCTCCTTGCGCTATCCGGTGTATTCTATCTCATCGAGAACCGAAACCTCGACTACCCCTCCTTCTACCCTAAGCTTTACTCCCTCCTGGACAAGGACATCCTCCATTCCAAGCACCGATCTCGATTCTTCCGTCTCCTCGACACCTTCCTCGCCTCTAGCCATCTTCCCGCGGCCCTACTGGCAAGCTTCATCAAGAGGCTATCGAGGCTGGCGTTATACGCGCCACCGAGCGCCGTCGTTTTCGTCGTGCCCTGGATCTACAATCTCTTCAAGCGCCACCCGGCCTGCACGTTCATGATGCACCGGGAAATAAGGGATCCGGAGTTGAAGGAAAGCATAGAGAGTGAAGGCTTCAAAGATCCGTTCTTGCCTGATGAAACGGACCCGATGGAGACCAAAGCTATCCAGAGTTGTGTTTGGGAACTCGTGCAGCTGCAGACACATTATCACCCGAATGTGGCGACGATAGCAAAGATTATTTCGGAGCAGTTTACGAAGCAGTCTTACAATATCGAGGACTTTTTGGATCATTCATACGGAAGTGTAAGTTTGCCCACTTAGGCCTTTCCTTTCTTCTGCATTCTTTTTCTTTCAATTCGAGTATAGTCTAACATGATGTGATCTCAGCTTCTCGATTCGGAAATGTCAAAAGACGTCAAAAAGGCGCCTGTAGTAGAATTTCAGATACCCAAGAGGATATTCTTGCCTCAGGACGAAGGGTCAGGGGTTGCTGATAGCCTGCTCGTTAAGCTTTGGAACTTTTCCTAAGAATCGAGCCGCTCGGAGATGGTGGCGTGCTAGGGCCACGTCGTCAGGATAGTCTAAATCTACAGGAAATAGATACCCAAGATGCTGCAAGCCCGAAAGAATCCGTTACGCGTACTTGAATTAATGACGCAAATAGACTCAGAAGGAGGCTATCTTTGACAAAACGTGCGTTTTTCATGGCACCAAGAATCACACAATGCAAAGTATCAATAGGTCTCATGAGGTGATTATAAGTTATACGTCAATACCAGCTATCCTCGACCATCCCAAGTTTCAAAGCCTCTTTTGACTGAATATAATTGATCTCGGATGAGTGTTTCCTCGAAATACACCACGCTACAAGCCGTGAAAACGCCAATTCGCCAAGCCTGCTTTTAAACCAACGTCACTCCCAAATGTGCCCAGTGTGGATGACTGAAGTAGACCCAGAAATCAAAATAACCAGTAGTTCTCAACCGTTAGACTCAAAAAGGTTTTGGATACTATAAAGAGCTAGGCGGTGGGGTTGTCGCATGCGGGAAGGACGGTGGAAGTGGGAAACCCACTGGTGACTGTGGTGAGTCGTCCCAGCACCAAGATCTTTCCACGACGTGAGTTTCAACGCCCGGTGCCTCGAGCCTTCCAAATCGCATCTTTCGGCTCTGAACTCCGTGTAGCAAGTATTGCAACTTCGTCGGGCCTTCAAGATGCTCCCTAACCTTCCACATTCTTCCTTGTCACAGACGACTGGGTGTGTCCAGAAACACGTCAAACTCTGCATCTGTGAAGGGACGTTTTCGGGGTTGGCAGGGAGGAGGAAGGGAAAGACGTCTTGCCACCTGATATGTGCGCAGACATTGATAACTTCCAAGTCATCTTGTGAGATTCCTAGCAGAGCGTACACCACGTGCATGGCTGATTCTCGTGGTACAGCCGGAGACAGAACAACTTCCGTCTTGAGCATCAAATGATCATTGGCTATCTTAAAGTTCGCGTCGATGCTTAGCCAGGGTCCCCTTTTGTCTTTGCACCCACGTAATTTCTCGGCGTCGAGACCTGAGGCTAGGTAGATGGGGTTCCCATGCCGGTGGCATCTCATGATACATGCTAGCATGCCGTACGTGATGAGATTCCAGGTCCACATGTTGGTCTTTTCACAAACCGGGGGTAGGAAATCTGCGTAGCCCCAATTTGACATGAGCTTAGGGAGGCGAGGACGATGAAAGGACCTGCAGTACGAACACAGAAACATGCTGGGGTATATCTGGTCCTTTTCGAACATCTGGAGTAATGGGAGTCGGGATTGGCGATCTAGTTGTATGACTTTCTTGCCGAGAGTGTATAGCAGAGGTTTGCTGGTTAGAGCGAATGCGGCACGGGAGCCACAATCGAGATGGCCAGCGATCTTGCGTACCATCTCCGGAGGGAGGTCCAGCAAGGTCAACTTCTTTATTTTGGAGAAGGTTTCTTCATCTGCTTCGTTCTCCGGAGGCCCAGCGAACTGGTCGGAGAAGCAGAGCTGCATAAGCTCTGTAAGCCTCACCACGGTGATATCATCGCGATGCATCTTTCAAGGGTGCTTGAGGGGAATAAGCAGTTAGGAGTAATGGGTTAGTAGTTAGGAGTGATAGCCAGAGGAGAAGAGAGTGGATGCAGGGACTCAATATATAGCCCAGCATCCTTCCCCATGAGAAAAGCCATGATGAAGAATGCTCTTTAGCTCTTTCTCTTACACGATCCGTTTGGGTATTCTTACGAGACGGGGCGGAACTCGATTATGACCAGCTGGGCGACCAGCACCCCGGCCGGCCCGGCCAACAGGTGCCGAAGAACTGGTCTAGCAGTGCTAAAAAGAAAAGTCGGGTCTAGTTTGAATGAAGGCACATGGAAAAGGCAAAAGAAAGATGGAATACGTCAAGGAAATGAGACAGGACGACGGATGGATGGAAGCCAGAGATGGTCTTTCCACGAGAACAAGAACATTGAGGACTGAGGCAGAGGCCCAGGGATCACAACGTCCTTGGCAGCTGTGACCAAAAATACACGTATAAGCCAAATCCCAATAACTAACACACAACTTTGTACAGTGAATCGAGGAATATGAGGATGTCGAGGATAAGACAATTCCACAATATTGTCCAAGTCCCATTGTCCTGTTGTATGTGATCACGTAATCATACACTTTCAAATTCCCTGTGGGATTCACTGTGGGATTCAGCTGTCAGACCCCGGGACTTCGTACTTCGTGCTTGGTACATACAGTGCCGATCCGTGACAAACCGCAACGCTTGTCACCCCACGCAGATTTGTGCAGATCGTCTGTCGATTGCCAGAAACTGCAGCTCACATTGGAGCTCCCCCCTGCACTGTGTGACTTCATCGCTGCTTGCCAACAACTGCAATCCGCAGTAATCCGCAGCTGCTAGCCAGACTCGGCCAGTGGCGTGCGGCGTCGCAGTCACAAGGCAAGACAGGCTCAGACGAGCCCACGTTCCTCATCAGCTGCCTCTCAGCGCTCTCTCAGCCTCCGAGTGCGCAACACATCTCTGACATCGAATGTACGAAGTACTTTGTAGATATTTGATCCCCTTCAAGTCTATTCTAAAACCTTCCCTTCCCACGCCACAAGATTGACTTTCCAAAAAAACCTAACTGGGGCCTTGAAACCCTCATTGGCTCTTCTTTAACCTTTATTGTCCAGCGGCGTGTTTATTTCCATCTTCCATCATTAGTGACGACGTCGAAATCTTCGACGCTAGCTCCCTCCGTCTCAAGACGAACTAATGCCTAACCGGACCTCCTCTCGACTATCACTCCACTAACTCTTTTAAATCTTTGCTCGAGGCCCGCGTCAGAAGAAATATTCGCTCCGTTCATATGCTACGGAAAGCCAAGTTGACAAGTTGACTCCTCGTGCCGGCCTCTGGACCTGGTTAAATTCTTTGCCTTCTCGGTCCCTCCCCCCTTCCCTCATCGACCGCTATGCCGACCAACAACCCCTTCGCCCCCCTCTCCTCAACTGGCTCACCTTCTCGACAGCCTCCCGAAGCTCCCAGTTCAGCGTCATCCATACGAGAGCCCGCCTCTTCCTCGAAAGGAAACTCGAAGCCCAGGAAGTCCCACCGTGGGGGGAAGAAGAAGCGCTCCAGGAGAAAGTCTTTTGCCCCACTACCTGGGGACTCTCCGCTGGATGATGAGCATGCGGGCGCCCTCGATGCGGCGCGCGATAGCTTGTATGCCCTTAAAAGGAGCCTAAGTGATTCGAGCCTCGACGAGGCGCTTTTATTAAATCATAGGTGAGGACAGCTTCCTTCTACAAAAGTTGTGGCCATTTCCGCTCCTGGAGCTGTGGAATTCTTCTGAAGCTAACCATATGTTTTTTCTTGCCCTCCCCCAGAGAACATCGTCAGACCGCACGAACCCGTACACTACCCGCAACGAATATACAAGCAACGCCTACTTCCTTCGTTCGTCGGAACAGCCGTCGGAGGTTGAGCGTGTCAGCCGAGGCCGGCAACGAGAGAGAAGGAGAGCGCTGGGACGAGCGGACACCTCTCATGTCCACCACCGACCGTCTTAGGCGGCACGAATCCGCCGTCGGCGCCCCTGCCTTCGACCGCGAACAGCATAGACGACGCGATTCCAATGCCTCATCGAAGTCGAAGACGAAACCCTCTGGTTTTAATGTCAACTATCCCCCCTCCGTCCCGGGAACCCCCACACTCGGACCCGCCCCCGGCCTCGACATGAGTTTCGGTGATGCCATGATACGGGACGAGCTAGCTCGAGAAGCGGAGTCTCCCACTGGATCGCTTAGTTTGGAAGAAGAACTGCCAGAGGACGAAGAGGGTGGCCGGCCGATGTCGCTGTCCAGCAAGTCTCGGAGGAACACCGGCTTAATGCCCCCCGAGGATGACGTCTGTTTCCCGGCCGTTGTTGACTTGTCCGAGGTCGCTGAGGAAGAAGGTGAAGAGTACCAGTACTCCCCTCGAAGCGGCTCTCCGCCGCGATTCCAGCCCCGTCGCCGCCGTCGCCGGAGTCCGTGGCCCGATTTGTCAGTCCTCGAGTCGTGGAGCCAGTACGAGAAGGAGCAAGAAACGTCCCGCGTGAAGAAGATCACCGAGCCGCAGCTTATTAATGGCAGGTTGCGCGCCGTTCAAAAGGGATGGTATCTTTCCGAGGATGAGGCGCCCTATCGGTTCACCTACTTTAACGAGGAGGTGCAGAGCACCATACATAGCCAGACTATTTCGGGCCTGATCCAGGCTGGCGGTAGCTTTCGCGAGCTATTTATTCCGGATCCTCGCGTGCTCTCGGACGACGAGTCAGATGAGGAAGACGGCGACTCGATCGAATTGGTGAACCCATTCGCGTCTAGGGTTCGCCGCTCCAGCCACCCCGGAGACGGCGGCTCAGTGCCTCCAGTTTCCCGAAAGCTCTCTGCACTGACAACCCAGGGGAATAGTGATGTCTTCGCGACCTCGCTTGACCGCGCCTCCTCTGTCGGAAAGAACTCGGCTGCCAGCGCACCGCCCCGTACGTCTCAGCCGTCGCCGCAAAGGCCGAGGTCTGGAACGCCAACTTCCAGCACGAAACGGGAAGCAAAAGGAACAGAACCGGAGCCGGAAACGAAGGCCCTCAGGTACGGTGAACGGCCCATCTGGTGGCTTGACGTGCTTAGCCCAACCGAGTCTGAGATGAAGGTGATATCCCAAGCTTTCGGTATCCACCCGCTCACAGCTGAGGATATCATGATGCAAGAAGCGCGGGAGAAAGTCGAGTTATTCCGCAATTACTACTTTGTCAATTATCGAACGTTTGACCAGGACATCCATAGCAGCACATACATGGAGCCCGTCAACATGTACACCGTCGTTTTCCGAGAGGGTATCCTTAGCTTCCACTTCTCGCCTACGCCCCACGCCGCCAACGTCCGTCGCAGAATCCGCCAGCTCAAGGACTACTTGATCGTTTCCTCGGATTGGATCTCATACGCCATCATCGACGACATTACCGATGTGTTTGGCCCCATCATCCAGAATATCGAAGAGGAAGTCGACGATATCGACGAGAGCATCATGAACTCGTGGGGGAGCGCGACGAAGAAGGCGGAAAAGGAGGAGGAGAAGGCTGCTGGAAGTGATGATGGTTCGACTACGGCCGAGTTGAGCACGGTCGACGTTCTCCGTCGGGCAGGTGATTGCAGGAAGAGGGTAATGAGTCTGTATCGTCTGCTGGGCAACAAGGCGGATGTCATCAAAGGGTTCGCGAAGAGATGCAATGAGCAGTGGGAGGTAACTCCTCACTCGGATATCGGTCTCTACCTTGGCGATATTCAGGATCATATCTTGACTATGACCTCCAATCTTAGTCACTACGAAATGTAAGTTCAGAGGACTGGCTGGTTTGGTGAATTACTGCCTTCCCACATGACCAATTTCCACGCTATTCTGCATGCCATGGGCTCAAAGCAGTCAGTTAAGTTAACGCTCACCTCCTCTAGGATCCTCGCCCGAGCCCATGGCAACTATCTCGCTCAAATCAACTGCAAGATGACGGAGCGTTCCGAACAGACGGCCGACAGCCTCAACAAACTCACCGTCCTCGGTACCATTGTCCTCCCGATGAACATCATCACCGGCCTCTGGGGCATGAACGTCTGGGTCCCCGGCCAAGAGTACGAAGGCGACCTTACATGGTTCGTTTGCATCACCATTGGACTCTTTTGTTTCGGTTTTGCGTGCTATTATGCTGCCAGGAGGGTGTATGGACTCATTTAAGCTTTTGTTTCTTGGTGGAGTTCTGGAGCTGGAAGAAGAAGAAAAAAAGAAATATGCATCGACGGTTGGTGTTCTTGTTTCCTTTCGTTCATATTCATTGTGTGTTTCGTAGTCTGGGTTGGGTCTGGGTTTAGTTTTGGCGTTGCATTCTTAGAGAGTATAGGAAACTCGAGGTATTTTGAGCCTTGGAAGACTAGATGCGGCAGTGGTGCAAACAGATACACTGGTATTTCTCGAGCTAAAAAATAGAAGCTCGTTCCATCGACTTCCTTGTCTTCCTCCCTATTCTCACGACTCCCACACCTCCGGCTCGGCATGAGACAGGCATATGAATGACTGCAAAACAAACACTCGACAAAAAAAAAAGAGAAGAAGAAAGAAAGAAAAGAAGAAAATGCACTGTTATGACTAGGAAAGGAGAAACAAAAAAAGAGATATAGAAGATGGATACCTTCATTGGAAATCTGCACTAGCCCGGAATCGAACCGGGGGCTAGTCGAGAGCTGCATCGGAAGATGGCAACGACCAATTTTACCACTAAACCACTAGTGCCTTTCTTGCTTGATTCACAGTTCATCCCCTGAGAAACTATGAAGCGGGTTGTCATGCTCTTTCGGAACCAGATTAGTTTGTGGTGCGGGCCCAATACAGAAGCAGCAACGTTGAACGCTGAACAATCTGAAGTGGGAGACGCATTATGACGCCATCAATGGGGTTGTTACCTAGCCAGACCAAAGCCAGGCGCCTGGCAGAAAACGGCTTTCCCCTCCACCCTCATCCACTTCGACTCTCGGTCCCCTTCTCGTAGCCAAAAATAGTGTAAATCAAACTTCTCTAGACTCGAAAAATGCAGTCCAATCCAATTACCAATGCTAAACTCATCCCACCACCAAACAATAGACTCCATTCTTCAACTTCAACGCCCCCTCTTGCGATGTTAACGCTGAGCAGGGTAGCGCATAAACCTCCCCCGCATCCGAACCATACCGTCCAAGCACCGGCACCCTGACCGCTCACGGATGGGACCCTTGAGATGGCACCTCTCAAGAGCCTGTCTCCCTGTCTATATCTGCTAACTGTACGAAGTACTTCGTAATGCAATGCCCAAAACACCCGACCGACCAGCCACTTGCGGGGAAATCCGAGTCTGTCCCCTTCCAAGACATCAATCTGGGTGCATCTCAGGCGGACGAGTTCTCGGCATAATCATGGAATCTTTGAGAGCCCGGTTAGGGACGACTAGGATCCGGTCAAAGACTTCTGGAAAGTCGGGGAGGACCCCGGATTTCGGTTCTTACCGCTCTTAATCCGGTAAATAAGAGTGTCATCCTTGCGTCACAGTTCATATCCAAAGGCAATGCGAAGAGGAGCAAATTGGGGTATCTAAATAGTCTTTTTAATCCTCGACCCATGTCAGTTACATGCAGCGTACGTGGCATCCGTCGATGCATACATTGTTGAGTCGGCATTTTTTTTAAGTCTATCGAGTCATCAAGCCCTTCGCTCTCGTTCAAGTCTCCACCCAGTTCAGTCATAGCGTAGCCATCGATTTCCCCCATCTGTTTTGAACGCGATACCCGCCTTGGCTCCGACTCCCAACGCCTCGCTAAAATAAAAGGGAAAAAGTACCCGTTGGTATTATCGAGTGTGAATCCGATCATGGAGTAATAAAAATAGAAAGAAAAGAGAAGTGTGCAATGTCGTTACCCCAGAGTAATCTCTGTGGGTCGGTGAATGGGCATCGGCCCTGTCTCGTCCGAATGTACATGTAGACCGTGAGCCGTTGAGTAGCGTAAACGATTGGCCATGTGGATATCAATCAACATCTCCACCAACGCTTCCGCATCTCTATAGATGACGGCAAGCTCAGACTTGCTGCAGCTGGCGGCAGAATCATCGCCCTCGGGGCTGGGCTTTCGGTAGGCGGCGAATACAATGCCGCGATCAATGTTGCCGTTCACCGACTTTCCGGTTGCCGTCGTAGAAGACGAGTCGGCAGATCCGCGGCGACGCCCGTACTCGCCCCTATAGAACGCGCAAGCATATCCACGGGCGAACTCGTTCTTCTGGGCCTCTTCGTTCCGGTACTCGATCCAGCCGTCCGTCTGGAGAATCTTTGTATGGACGGCGGCGGAGATGCGGAAGGGAGACTTGACAGTAGATAAACCGTACGCGGCCAGGAGTCGGCCCGTCATATTATTACCCCCGCTCACCTGCGCCCCAGATGAGGAGGGAGTTGGTGTTATTGATCCCGGATCTTGCCGGAGGTTCCAGTCAGGCCAAAGATTGACAACGTAGACAAGGTCAAAGTTGTACCGCGAAGCGATACGAGCGGCCTCGAAGGCTGCGGCGGTGGCTGGCCGACTTGTGTAGGGAGGTGGGAGGGTCAGCAGTGACGCCGCACGCGACCTCGATGCTGAAAGTAGGGAGGAGGAGGCTGTGGAAGGTGGGGTGGGAGGCAGCGCCTTCATGTTGGCAGCTGTACTTTGTGTGCCATCAGGATGCTCCTCGGCGATATCATCGTCGCTAAGGTCCATGAAATCGTGGAAAGTGGGCTCTTTAAGGACAGGCTTATAAACAGCCAATGTACTAGAACCTTTCCTCTTTTGAAGGTTGGGGGTCAAGGTTTTCGGCTTGTTCAAAATACCCTTAGCTGTGTACTCGAAGGAATCTGTCGAGGTTCTTGCCCCACTCAAAGCTTTGATTCCGGTCGGCTGGTCTTTCATGTTCAAATCTAGGATTGGGGACATCTCGGGCGATTGGCCCGGCGTAGGGATGTTGTGCGGGAGGGAACTGTGGCTCTGCGTGTGATGCGAAAACTTGAATTTCTCAAGGGCACGGGAGAAGGAATCTTCTACGTCTGAGGCGGGCGGCGTGTCGAGCCTCAAAACTGCTGGCGGTGGAGAGCTGCCAGGTCGGACGGCCGGCTTGGCTGAGATGAAGGTCCCAGAAACTCGAGCTGAAGAGGGCGTTGAGGAATGGGCAGCAGGTTTCTCGCCGAAATGAGTTGCTTGGTTGACATGGCGAAGTACTTTGAGGTCAGGTAGGTTTGAGGTGATGGCCGCAAATTGACCCAGGGTAGCTTCCTCTTGGAAGCTGCTCGCGTTGGAAGAGCCTATTGAGAGTGGAAGCGAAGAGCGGTGGTGTTGGTGAGTTTGAGACCGAGGCGATGGTGTCCGGGAGGCGACCTCTTCCCTGGCCATCATGCGAGAGGACGTCGGTCGAATAAACGAAGCTTGTGGGAAGACAGGTCCCGAGGATTCTCCATTCTCGCAAGTCTTCGCGGAGTTCGCAGACCTTCTTTTGGAGAAGAGCCTCTCCAGACGATGACCCCGCTGTGATGTGGTCATTGTGACTGGTGGGTTGCCGAAAGCTGACCGACTATCGAGGAAAATTGTATAGGTTATGCAAGGAGTGTCGTACTACGGAGATGGGGTGGACCCGTCACCAAGACGCTTATATCCGTCTTCTTCCCGTCTCTGGCAAGTTGTGGGTGAGAAGAAGAAAAGGCGATAATAAAATTGGCGATTAGCTTGGCCCTGATGCGATGTTCACAATGCGAACGCAACAAGCCGACTTTGAATGCGAAGTCTTGGGCTGGGAATATCGCTCTTGGTGACACGAAAGGAAGGGAGGATCGAAAGTTCTGCAGGGGCTACGAGGTGAGCGCGGCGGTGAATATCATTCCTGCATTACTTGTACAACCATCCATTCGAAGATAGATTGGACAATTAGGCAGGCCAATAGAGTGTTGGATCGAGAGACACGCCGTTGGATGAGGTGGAGTGTTGCGCGACGTAAAAGAGTTGAGATGTGCCTTCCCGACGAAGCAGCGGAGCTTAGTATAGAAGGACCATGGATCCGTCGAGATTATGGAGGGTAGGTGCCGTTCGAGCCCGCCGAGTCGAAATAGGGAAGCTGCGCCGGATGGTACACCGTTCTTCCGTTCAATGTCAACTCTTTCTTTGAGAAGCTCTTGGGTCTGTGTCGTCTTGTTCCGGAGGTGGGAAATCGATGTATAGTGCTAGAGTGATGGTCGGTGCTTTCCAAGTCGATATGCCAGGCTATAGACTCAATCGAGGACAAGAGCACTCGGGTCTTACCACAACGAGAAACGTCCAAATCTTAACGACAATGAGGATAGAAGGGTGGGGAGGGGAAGGGGAAAGACAAATAGGCCGGGGAAGCTTTGTTTAAAAGGAAGGTATGGATTCAACGCTGTTCTCACCGGGGGATCTAAATACATATGGGGGGACAATAATACAAGTAAATCGGGAACCCCTCCTGCAAGGCCAGGGCAAGACAAGTACTCCGTAGTACGATGTATACATGAGCAAGTGAGGGAGGATGCGCTAAATGCTAGTGGGATTGTTTAGGGAAGCAGCAGCCCGGAAGTGGCTACTTCTATCTCAAGCATGGTTATCGTGCAGGGCAAGCATGCACAATTCGACCAGGAATCAAATGTCATGTCGTGGGTGCATGTGGCCTGGCTGTAAGTGTTCCGGTGGGTACACCACAATGGACCAGCAACAACATCCCCGGTAATAGCAGCAAGCAGCAGTAGCAGTGGGTAGGGAGGGGTGCTTCGAGTTGTGTTGATGGGGTTGGGGTTGAAAGCGGGACGACCAGGGTGTAATAGTGTACTTGATCCTTGAAGTTGTAGCGCAATACCAAGCAGTACGACCTTACGACATCGTACTGTGGTAATACTGCTTGCTGCGTAGACAAGTACCAGAGAAGTTGCTTTTGTCCGCATGCATACAAGAGCCTTGCTTCTTTCCTATTCAGGAAGTGGGGTGCCGTCCATGGCCAATGATAAACCCGGGCAGACTCGGGGGGCTCATAAGCGAGAAGGAGCGAAAAGTGCGTCTTGCGCTCCGAGAGACTCTTTCCTCGATCGACTTCAACGAGAATTCAACAGGGAAGGACGACACCGTGTCGTTTATTGTGTACCTGCTAATCGAGTGATGGCTTGGCATTGCAAAAAAACCGAGATACAAATGTGCATGATCAATGTTTCGGTCAAGGAGAACAACGTCGAGCAGGCGCCCCAACTACGAAGTAGGATCTTGCGAAAACAATAAGCTACAGACCGATTCCATGAAGACTCTCATCCAGCTTCCAACCCAGCGACCAACTGTGCATCAATACGTCCGCTAGTCTTGCAAAAATCAACTCTGCAATGCTTAGCCAAGCGAGGATTTAGGTCTATCAAATCCAGTTTATTACTTGCCGACACAAGACAATGCGCATCATGGCCCTGCTTTAGAGCTTTTCGGCGATCATCCACACCTGCTGAGATCCCCTCGCGAATAATACAATGGTCGCGCCGCCTGAAACATAACCAATGATAGTTCTCAACGTTCGGCTCTACTTGAGAGATGATCAATGATTATTGTAATAGAGTAGCTCACTTTGCTTTTGGAGAGTCGGCCGTATCGTCTCTAGACCAGACTGCCTCCAGATTGCCTCCAGATTGCCTGCCTCAAGACGCTAAAAAAGAAAGCCCTTGTCACATACGAAATAGCCCTCTTGTTAATGACTCTACTTCATCGCAGCCAGGGTCTTGCCAGCCAAAAGACGATCGATCTTTTGTTTCTTTTTTTCTTTCCTTTTTCCTATGACAATCATCTGCTTACGCAAGAACTATCAAATGTATGTGACCTCGGGTCGAGTTTCAGCTGCAAGCAAGCAGAGTGACAGGCAAGGCCTTCAGCTTCGGAATCACCTCCCGATGCACTCTTTGGCCAAATGGGAGGAGAGGCGCATCAATGATAGAAGGGGTTGGCCATCAAGCAAGCCTAGACCTCGAAGCATGGCATAGGGGTTAACTGAGGAATGCACATCCAGAATTGGGGGAGCCAAGGGAACAGCAGCAAGGCGGTCGGAACGCTCACCCTTTCGCGGGATTGTTGCAAGGGAGATCAGCAAGGTGCAGCTCCCACCCTGTGTATTTTGTACATTTCCTACGTCAGAGACTCTGCGCATCGAGTCATTGCAGGCATCAAATTGATCCTATTCGCCTACTTCGTAGCGGGAAGAAAAAGAAAATATGCCTAGACCCTTAGCCAGCTACTTGCCTGCTAACGGACCCGGGCGAAGCTCTATTGTAGGCGTGCATGCGGCGGCTGCCCAATTGTGGTGTAGTCAGTGTTGCTTTTTTTTGATTTCCGAAATCGTAGTATGGGGATCTCAATGTATACAATCGCAGGAAGTGAAAATAGTGGGCGATGCTGAATGAAGCTGGTCTCTCATCCCTTCACTGCAAAGTACCTTCTCCAGTGTTCGGGATTGTCTCTCCCTTCTGGCATCCATACACAGTGATTCTGCATAGCAACCACGCCAATAGTTGATCTGAGAGTCTTAACCAGATCGCCAATGCCGCGAGATACCAACCAAACTCTTCCACAGAACAACGGGGCCTCCCGGAACTTCTTTCGTACCCCAAACTTCGTAGTATGGGGAAGCAAAGCAGATATCACGCCATAAAGCCAGCTAGAAAGCAGTCCCCAGCTTCGAACCCTGCTCAACGTATACTGGTACGTACATTAATCGATTTCGTGACCCGACGAGGAGCACGTTTTTCGTCGGTGGAGGCTCGGTCCTCGAATACCTTGAACACCTCGAACACTGTGTTTCGTACGAAGTATTCCGTCTTGTTCAACGGGCGCCAGGACCAGGTTGCATTCGAGTTGATTCAATCCCGTCCCCCTGACTAGGACCCTGGTAGCCATTCGCCAACCACCGCTCCTCTAATCGCGCCCCTAAGAGGCCTTCAATGTTCAGTGCTCTTTTTTCTGCGCCGGGAAATTCCACTGACAGCCAGAGTACCCTGGTTGGACCACACCACTTCATTTTAGGTCCTCCGAAAATTCAACAAGCCCCGAAACATCCCTGGCATATGAGTTCACCACCACCTTGCTCTATTGCCGGCTTCCCCGTTCATATCTGCACAAGTCGACAAGGGCACCAATCTCTCGCGGTCTAGCGGACTTACATATCGTACGAAGCAAATGGTTCGTCTGCTTGGCCTGAGCTGTGCGAGTCTTGAATCCGACTGGACAGCGGAAGCAAGACCGGTTTGTCTAGACTGCTCTCTTCAACATGAACGGACCGCAGAAAAGCAATTTTTGTGTAGAGACTTGACCTTCATGGAGGAAGGAGAACTGTCCACGTCAACCAAGGCTAGGCTATGCATGGGCATCCCCTTTTCTCAACCCACTGCACTTTGACAAAAGCATACAGAGTAACTTTCTTCGCCTCCTTGGAGACGCGAGCTGTGATAGTGACGGGCAAAAGGGGGAAGGCTACACAGGACTTGGACAGTGCTCGCGTCCCTCGGAACAAGGAAGAAGCGCGGGTGCTACGAATACTCTGAAGAAAGAGCCTCAATGGATAAGTGCAACAACGGCACATGTTACTGAAATGTCAATGTTGCCCTTTTCATCAGACATTAGCTTATAACTTCTTGGAAACTAGTAGCTACAACTCGTATCCCTCACCCTACCTCCGGCAGTATCAGCTGCTAGAAGAAACAGTACGGAAGATGATAAAATACAAAACCGACAAAGAAGAGAAAAAAAGAAACAAAGTAGCCTGCAAGAATTTAGAAAACTTGCCTCGGATCGAGAGAAGATCGTCGCTCAGCTCCAATAGTCTAGATTTAGTCTCAGGCACATCGCAAATCTACATCAATGGATCTACCTCGAAGAGAGGATTACAGGGCCCAGAGTTGGCAAGTCGAACTAGCAATACTCCGCGTCGTTGGTGTGGGGGGACTGGAGCGAGCGAAGGGGGAAAACGGCGTCCCGGAGCTGGTGGGGGAGTGCCTCCGTTGAGCCCATTCTTCCCCGGTCAAGAATTGGGATAGTGGATATTAGGTATTAGATGGCGTTCGACCTACATATCGCGTAATATTTGAGGTATTTCTGGACGCAGGAACATCTGATACTAAACATTGAAAGAAAAAGAAGATGGCATCTCGTCTGCGATCTCGATGTCCTCGGGGTTGGCGCGTACACTACTCCTTTGCTGAGGGATATGCGGTGTGAGCCACGAGGGTACCTCCGTAGTACAAGTTTACTCGGTAAAGCACGGAAGCAATAACACCCGATGATATCGACCAGATTCGGGGAGGGAGGAAAGCAATGGCATCAATTGATCTGAGTCGCATTTCCAGGAAGCTGGGTGATTTGTGATTTGACGAATGCAACATCAGCCTCGGGGTTTTTTCAAGTTTGACAGAGTTGTCGCCATGCATCGTCATGTTTGTGGCTGCCCCGCGACGCCATGATCTCTCGATACGACCAAGGAGTCAGTGCCACTGTCATGTTTTGAAAAAGCAATGCGGGTGACCAAAGTCATCGGACTACAGAATTGTAAAGAGGGCAGAGAACCCGGCGGCAAAGCAAGCAAGAAGAAGGATTTGATCAATAGTTTACCCCTCAAAAACTGGGACCAGCAACCGGCACTGGGCTTTCGCGACGATGGTGGGAAGGTAAAGACATCACAGGGCAATGCGTCAATAACAGAGAGAACATTCACAACTTCTTCCTTCGTGGAGTGAATATGCTATACTTCGTAATCGCACGGCGACATTGGGGGCTGCAGCCGTGGAACGGAATGTTGCTAGGTTTCAGGGAGCAGTTGGGATTGGCAGGATCAGTCCCTTGCCGCTCTGTCCTTCGCGTGTCCGGTTGACTCGACGAGGGATCCCAAACCACGATAACTGGGAGCAAGACTGTTCTCGAACTGCAGGCTTACGTACTCACCTGTGAAGTACGAAGTACAACTATTCTGTACCAGAGAATGCATCACCGATCTTGACACGCTCCTGATGATACAATCGTATCCTACTTCGTACATAAGACTCGAACGAGGCCAAGGCATGCCTAGCAGTGGAGACATCGAAGCATTCAACTGCCTCATACCCAGCCTCATACCGAGGTGAATAAAAGAGAGGAGGAAAAAGAAACAAAAGAAAAAAAAATTTTCTTAGAAAATGCAGCCATCGGCCCAGAGGCAGATGTGCCTTCTGTCCTTCCGTCGTGCACGTTCCGTCTACTGGTTTGTGCATTATAGGATCATGGTAATAGCTTCATGGCACTTGAGGTCGAGTGCCGTCGGTGCGATTCCCAAAGTCACTTTGAAGTTTGTGCAGCCTGCGAAGTACAACGAGCTGACCCGACAGTCACATTGGAGAAGCTGGGACCAGTTGTTGTCCCACGATTCTCCAGCACACTACCTCGGTACTTCGTAGAGGCCCAGCTCTAATTTTGTACACAAAATATGAGCAGTATCACCGTTGACATCATCGCAAACAATCCTAACAGCCTCATCTCGGATCAATGCCCATTGCGAGATGGCTTCCGAAGGACGTGAGCTTCTAGGACCACAATGCAATGCAAAGAAGACAGAGACGGAATATTCAATGCAGATCCTAGCCCATCCTCATCCTCTTCCAGGGCAGGCCCACGGGGAAAATTCTCGACGAACATGGTTGTTTAATTGCAGAGTTTCAGGCGTGATACTCAACCTTCTAGAATCCAATATCGGCACCAACGAACCCTGGGGGGAGGGAAAAAAACTGATTGTGGGCCAGGCCCCGTTTGCCATGCCCATGCTAGTCGTACCCGCACTGGAGAAGGGGAGAAAAATTGGAACATGCCACGCGAAATTCAGGTGCAAGGAACCCCCCGACAAAGAAACGTTCGGAGAGCCTGGTTAGCAAAAACGCCTGGCAAAGATCTGATACAAGCTAAATCTCTTGCCCTGGTCGACTTCAGTGTTTGCCCTGCTCCAAGCCCGGTGTTCGTCCGACCGTCGAAAAGGCCTGGTACCGAGATCAGATTCCAACCCAGTGAATCTCTTCATCGTTCATGTTTTCTCTTCTTTTACAATGAAGACTGTAACCACGGTCACGAGCAATGTCTGAGCGCTCGGTAGTCTCGAGTCTCCGCCTTTCCCCTATTCAAATTGGCAGTGATCTTCGATCCAGGGCTGGGCCAGTTCCGAACGACGGAAGCCAGCTCCGAAACTACCAACGCAGAATCGATTCTCAAAAGGATGGGCGGAACGAGGTCTAACACGACGCTTAACCCTACTCCAAGTAGTATAGAAGGTTTGGACGCACGGTCTCCCGTTGAAGAGCCTTCACCGCTGGCCTGGCGTGATATCCGCAGTAGTAGTGGTATAGCGGGTGGGCATTGTGGCGTGGGCAACCCGATTTCAACACGTCTGCCCCAAAGGCGAGCGAGTAATCCCACCACCCGAGTGCCAACGCGAGAAGAAGGATTTTTCCACGGGCGCCTATACAAGTAAGTACATGGCAACAGAGGGCCAGGAGTTCCCGAAACGCACTCGGGGGGCCGGAACAACATCATCCAATTGCCATCCCTTAAGGCGGCGCCGTTGAGAATGGGTCGGAATAGAGAACCCACCGTGCATTTCTCGGCGCAACTGGCAATTGCATCACACTGCGTGAAATAGGGCGCTGGGAGGCTGCGTTATCACCTTGAAATCCCGCAGTCACACCCGACATCCCGATATGATGCCGCAAAGAAAATATAGGAATCGGGTCCCACAAAATTCCGCAGGATCCCAACGATCAGGCTGGAAGACGGTATACTCTGACCACTTTCTCGAAATTCCTGCAGGAACGAGGTGCTTTCTGTATGCAAGGCCCGCCCACAGGAGTGCAGGAAAGCGCATTTCGAGCAGTAGCCTTCCCGAAAAACGTTTTTTCGTTTTGTGGGCCTGGCCCAGCCCCAAGAAAGGCCCTGCGAGATTCAGCATGGCTCGTAAGAGCGCATCCTTCCCTTTCTGTGTTACCCGCATGTTGAAATACGAAAAGGCAATGGACACCTCTTCACCGACTTGGAAATCCCGGCCCCGGCATGTCTCACAGGCACGGCATCTCAAGGGGCCGGTAGAGGAGGGAACAGACGTATCATAATGAAAAAGAGATCCCCACGAAAGCTCACGAAGAGCTGGTCATTCGGGGAAGTGTGGGGGGGATTTTAGTGAAACGGCGAGTGGACAGCCAGGCATGGGCATGCTGTACATATCCAACGGCTACGTGCCATATAAGGCGCTAGATCTTGCATTTGCCTCGCATCCAAACACGAGAACAGTTGCCCAACTCCACCGGTATCGATCTTCCTGATGGGACCATGCGGCTAGCCTAGGTGTGTCGACCTCTAGAGCTGACCTGCGGAAATTTGATCGTCTAGGAAGGATTATATTCCGACCGCCTCAGACCATCCCCAGCCTCCGGGGAGCTGTCTACATTAGGGTGTGTTTATATCCGTGCCTTCGAAAAGGTCAGCTTCGTATTACAATCCTACTTGATGCTATTCGCATGTGGATAAGTGGAGAATAATTATTCAAGTCCTCAGACCGGCGGGATGTAATCTCGATGGCCTTGGAGCGACTCATGCCTCACTCACCAACACTTGCTTCTTTTATCCGAGTTTGGTAGACAGCATGACCGGAGACCAGACAATCCCACAGCAAGCTTGGACACCATGTTACACACATGCCACTTCGTGATACTTTTTTACTTTTGTTTCTTCTTCATCGACTGAGATCTCATCAAAACCTATCCGTCGCGGGTTTACAGGGTATTATCTAGAGAGACACGACTCATATGACCTCATCTCAGCATCTCATCGGTCCCTCACACTCTTCTGATTGATGATGAATGATAAAAGTCTCCTGGACCCTTTGTGGATCATGCGTTCGAGAATGATGGCGCGTCAGCTCTCGACCTCGCGACTGGACCTCGCGATTTTCCGGTGTAGAGTCTGCAGATCACAGATGCTGCTTTTCACCCAAACCACCGAGAACCCGGGGTTGCCGGCTTACTCCCTACTTCCTCTTGGATTGAGTTTTTCCCCCTATCCTTCTGCGTAGTGTACCTGACTCGCCAGCGGCAGCGTTTCTCGATGGGGACCCGCAGCGGATGCAGCAGTACGGGGCCGGACCGTCGTGTATGTAGACGGCAACAGGGCAATGATGCAGATGCTATACTTAGTGGCTAGTTGCGGGAATATCGCTTAAGCGGAGTCCAGATGAAGTTCAAGAGGTGTGTGATGATGTGAAGGAGTTCGAGTTTCTCCTGGTTGACCAGCTGTGCATGCAAGCGGGACGACGCGGTGATCAACTCTGGCGATTCGTCGCAAGTCACGCTCAACACAACCTGCTACGATGCTATTTCAGTCTTGGCCCAAGTATAAGCAGATATTTTATTACACGGGGGGCTTGTTGAGTCTCCTAATAGAAGCACTGAGAAGGGAATATTATCCGATGCTAATTATATCCGCAAACACATACCTACTTGTGTCCACTTACATCCCAGATCGACGTTTTCAGTTGAAGAAACAAGCTTTCAAAGACAGCCCACCTGAGAAAGAAGTGCATATTCCTCCGCTCGTTTACTGGTGGTGGTGTCTTTTCCTGTTTTTAATGTGTGACAATTACAGCTTCTGGAGGCACCGGCGATGTTAGGGATCTGGACGAGATCATAGCGTCTGCCTGGAGCTTGTTTCCTGTGATGATAGTCTTAAATTCCCAGCTGTGTCTTCCGGAGGGCTTTGTAGGCGATTTGACATTCGTGAACGGGAAATAGTTGGCAATAGGCTCACCACTTCACAACTTGGGTTCCTCATCTTGTTAAGGAGACGGTGTCGACACCTGCCCGCTCCCGCAAGTGATACCCTCACTAGATTGAACGAAGAAATTCGAGGGAAAGGGATCGTGTTGCGCTTTTTATCGTCACGTCTAATCTGGAGCTTTCTCGTCAGTGGGCCAGCTGCAGCCAATCCGCGGTACCACTGTCGAGCCCGTCAAACTTCGGGTCGTCGCTCAATACGTGCGACTGTATAACCCGCTGCCCTTTAAGGAGGAAACAAGAAAAGTTTGTCCCTCGCAAAATCCATCGGGACCTGAGAAGGGGAACATCAGATGAGCCTTGCTTCGGAAGATTGATATGGCTTCTACCTATGAGCAGAGATTCTCGCATTCATGATGCTGTTGAAGGGACTTATGATATTTCTGGAGACAGAAGCAAGGCGATGTGAATTACATTTTAGTTTACACATGAACGTGTGTTTAATTCGAACGAAAATATGTCATCTTAGAAGGTAGGAGAGGATGAAGATGAAAATATAGCCCGCTCTTGGAGAGTGAGGCTCTGGAGTGGCTAATTGGTATCAACTCAACACGGTACAAGAGCCATCTTAGAATCCTCTTCCATGAGAAGTTCACGCACGTTGCACTGGAGAGTGGATAGGCAAGTGAGATACGGGTACCAAGCGAAGATATAACACGAGGGAGGACTTTAGACTGACGTCTGTGGGAGGCACATGGAAGCGCAAAAGAAGGCGTTCAAATATTACTTCAGCCTAACCAGTTCCTCAATTTCCAAGAACCACATTCATATTTACACATTGATAGCCAAGATAGCTTGCAAGTGTCCTGCGATATATGACACCACTTACAACTTTGACGGGCCCTCAT
Source organism: Scedosporium dehoogii (assembly GCA_002812735.1). Taxonomy (NCBI): domain Eukaryota; kingdom Fungi; phylum Ascomycota; class Sordariomycetes; order Microascales; family Microascaceae; genus Scedosporium; species Scedosporium dehoogii. The sequence goes on from PGIR01000096.1 coordinate 90,002, forward strand.
CTTTATCTACCTCCCCAAAGATGTTGAGGAAGGCTGTGTGAACTTCATCAGTCAAGTCACTCGCTTGCAGACTCCGACCTCTCTTCAAGAACGCAAGCCTCGATGATTCCTATTCAAACAACTATTAGCGCCGCTCGTTTCCCCCAAGACTCGATATCGAGAAAGCGCCTGGGGACGGGGAGTATATATAAACATACCTTTGTGATAGCGCTTCCCGCAGCGGCGGCCAAACCCACCAACTCATCCGCATCCAACTTTCCACCCTCACCCGAATCCCACAAATCCTCCAAGTATGCCTTTCTCCATCCCAAAAACGTCGCAATAGCCCCCGTCAACGTATCTCCCTGCCCCCCACTCCTCTTCCTCCCCCCCTCAAGATCAATCGTAAGTGTCGTCGTCCCATTCGAGATGTAATCCTTCAGCCCCTTCTGCACGATCGTCACACCCTTCAAGCCCCTCGCCAGCGCCTCCACCCTCGCAGATTCGCTCTCGACGACACCTTCCTTGTCCTCCGCGGCCTTCTCGACATCGATACCCAATGCCTCACAGAGCCTTCCGAACTCGACAACGTTCGGTGTCAGTATAGCGTCCGGATAGCCTCTGACCAACTCGGGATCCTTCTGCACTATGAGTAATGCGTCGGCGTCGAGGACGACAGGGATGCCCCTCCTGCGAGCAGCGTGGAGGACACGAGCTACCGTGGCGTGCATGAGGGGATCTCGGCCGAGACCGGGCCCGACTACGAGGACGTGGATGCGCGGGAGCATGGCTGTTATGGTGGCGGATATATGCTCCGGGTCGGAGTCGAGGTCCTTTTCCGCCGGGGCCGGCTGGTTGAGCGTGGGCCGAGTTTGGCGCATCAGAGGATGCACCATAAGGTTTGGGGAGTAGGTCTTTATGACGGCAGCAGCAGCTGGTGTGCAGATGACATGGGACTGCCTGTTTGTTAGATGCGATGCCTCTGGTTCCTCCTTGCTTTACGGGACCCCAAGAGATATAAGAAATTCCTCATCGAGGACCCCCATCTTCCGGACTTACCATGTCACAGCCCAGCTTTGCACTGGCGATAGCAGAGAAGTAGGGTGCACCAGTATAATCCTCACTTCCTCCAATAACTGCAACTCTTCCCAATTGGCCTGTAAATGAGAAGTCCAATGTTAAAAGCAGTTCCCCAAGGTTGTCCGGAATCTCGGAGATAGCCACTACCTAACTCCCGTGGGCTCATCGTTTGAGCTCCTCACCCATCAAACACTCACCTTTATGGAACCTTTCCAGCATCGGCGGAATCATCCGCTGGGCCTTAGATAGAATTTCTCTCGTTTTGACAGACATGTTTGGATGAGATGTTTCATGAGGTGACATTGTCGTCGTGAGAGAGAGCTTTCCTAGATCTCGAGAGGAGAGTGAACCAAGTCCTCCGAGATCGTCTGTATATAGTCGTTCTGGCCAAGGAATACAGCCTCGAATTTTCGATGGGAGCAGCCCTTGGTATGATGAATAGGAATCGAGGAGAGAGAGATTACACTTGGTGAGAGATGCTGGAGTGCAGAAGCATTTATCATGCGGGTGAGGTCAGATGAGGAGTGGCAACAGCAATGACAACAGCGCACACACACCCAAGACAATCAGTGAATGGAGCCGGTAACGTAATGATGTCACAGGCGACTCTCATCGACCCAACCATCATAATATCGCAACAATCGCAACAATTACAACACTCGGGAGGATATTCATTCTTCTGAGACGGATTGGGATTGCGACAAATTTTTAACATCTCAAAATCAAAGGTCAACACGAGATTTGGATTTGGAGTTAAGTCACCGTTGAACTGGAAACCAGCTCAGGGCAATCACGCCAGCCGAAGTCAATATAAAATTCTGGATTGTGCAGAAAGAATCAGGGTACATTAGGAACAAAAGGAATCGAGGGTGCTATTGAGTTATAAGCTCTATTTGTACAAAGTGCTTTGACTGGAGAAGATTCCCGGTGATGGCATCACGTCTCTCCCTTCAGCACAACCCTCCAACGGGCCCTCTCGATCCCGGAGAGAACATACAACAAGGAGACGAAACGATTTTCCCGGTATATAAACAGCATCACTATATCTTCCTCCATCGCCAAGCCGTCACCCCACCAGTCTACCATCTACAAGATTTTTTTTTTCACCATACCCACACTTAGGCAAGGAAGCTCTTAGTGAAGGTCTCGACGACGTTCTTGAGCTTGCCCTCAGTGTCCTTGCTGAGAGCACCCTCCTTGTCGATAGTGGCAAGGAGCTCGGTCTCGCTGGACCTGAGGTGAGCGAGGAAGTCAGACTCCCACTGGAGAATCTTGCCGACGGGGACGGAGTCGAGGAAACCGTTGACACCAGCGAAGATGAGGGGAACCATCTCGTTGACAGCCATGGGAGAGTACTGCTTCTGCTTGAGGAGCTCGGTCAACTGTAGAAAGAACGTATTGTTAGCACCAAATGCGTAGCACACACAAACAATGGGATCATATTGAATAGCAACTTACGCGTTCACCGCGGTTGAGGGTCTGCTTGGTGGCGGCATCGAGATCGGAACCGAACTGGGCGAAGGCGGCAACCTCACGGTACTGGGCCAAGAAGAGCTTGAGAGAACCGGCGACTTGCTTCATGGCCTTGAGCTGGGCAGCGGAACCGACACGAGAGACAGAGAGACCGACGTTAATGGCGGGACGAACACCCTTGTAGAAGAGCTCAGACTCCAAGAAGATCTGGCCGTCGGTAATGGAAATGACGTTGGTGGGAATGTAGGCAGACACGTCACCACCCTGGGTCTCAATGACGGGAAGGGCAGTCATAGAACCACCACCGTGGGTCTTGTTCATCTTGGCGGCACGCTCGAGGAGACGAGAGTGGAGATAGAAGACATCACCGGGGTAAGCCTCACGACCGGGAGGTCGTCGAAGAAGAAGAGACATTTGACGGTAGGCGACGGCCTGCTTGGAAAGATCGTCGTAGATGACGAGAGAGTGCTTGCCGTTGTCACGGAACCACTCACCGATGGAGGCACCGGTGAAGGGGGCGAGGTACTGAAGGGGAGCGGCCTCGGAGGCGGTGGCAGCGACGATAATGGAGTACTTCATGGCGTCGTTCTCCTCGAGGGTCTTGACGAGCTGGGCGACGGTGGATCGCTTCTGGCCGACAGCGACGTAGATGCAGTAGAGCTTCTTGTCCTCGTCGGCACCGTTGTTCCATCGCTTCTGGTTGAGCATGGCATCGAGAGCGACGGCGGTCTTGCCGGTCTGACGATCACCAATAATCAACTCACGCTGACCACGACCAATGGGAACCATGGCGTCGATGGACTTGAGACCGGTCTGGACGGGCTGGTTGACGGACTGGCGGGGGAGAATGCCAGGAGCCTTGAGCTGGGCACGGCGCCTCTCGCTGGCGTTGATGGGGCCCTTTCCATCAATGGGGTTGCCGAGGGCATCGACGACACGGCCCAACATCTCGGGACCGACGGGAACGTCAACCTAAGCTACTGTTAACAACACCCTCAACATAGAGAAGTAGCTGGATATGATAGCTTCACTTACGATAGCACCAGTTCGCTTGACAGTCTCACCCTCCTTGACCAATCGATCGGAACCGAAAAGCACAACACCGACCTGGCCGGCCTCGAGGTTCATGCACATACCCTTGACACCGGAGGCGAACCTAGAGAGGGGAGAATTGTCAGCTATGCATTGAGCGGATGGTTGTAGGTCTCTAGGACGGATGTTTGAGGGTAGACATACTCGACAAGCTCCTCAGCCTGGACATTGGCCATGCCATGGACACGGGCAATACCATCACTATTTACCAACGTTAGTTATCAACAATTCATCGTCGGATAAAAATCTTCATCTCGTCTGGATGACTACCAGAGGCTCTAGTAGTCATGCTGCAACGATTGATTGTTGACGGGGCCAAGAAACCGATGCCGACGTACCCAACAGAGAGGACGCGACCAGTCTCGGCAAGACCAGCTTCTTCCTGGACGCCGCGAATTCTCTGCTCGAGAATAGAAGAGACCTCAGTAGGCGAAGGCTTAGCATCGGCGGCGTAGGTCCGGGCTTGTATCGAGGCAGCGTTGTAGACTGCTGGTGCGGCATTTCGAGCCTGGGAGCAGTGGGTAAAAAAAACCTAGTTAGCCGAAGTCCGAATTGGTGATGATCCAAAAAAACAACAAACTCCTGACGAGCTCCAGAAACAGGGACAAAAAAAGCTTTTCCACGATGACCACACGACCCGGTACCACTCAATTGATTGTGATAATTGATTCACAGGACGATCCAAATCGGGTGCAGTGTTTTTTCGATGGAATTGACGCCGTTTCGGGGATATGGAGGTGCTGGAAGACTTACTACCGCAGCCCTACCCGAGGCGCCGAGAGCGCGGGTGGACTGTCGAAGGGCCGTCCGGAACATATTAGAGAGTATTTAGAAGGGGTCTAGAGAGGAAGGATAAACAATTGCAAGGCGATGCAATTGAGTAGAGAGGAGATTGTGGATGCTGTCACACACGTCGTTTGAAAGAGGGAGTTCAGGAAGCGGATTTTTGCAAGAAGACAGTCGAGAAGAAGATGAGGGAGAAACGGGCGGACCCGGAGCTGGCAGCCTGGGCCAATCAGATGCCAATGAGCGGATTTTTTATGCGTTATGTAAGCTTACCCGTGGTGCTAACATTTTTTTGAGCCGGGGGAAGGAGCCATTCAGCCAAGACTCGAAGGCTGGTCGCTTTCTTCGGTTGTCACGCTCAATCAAATTTAGCACCGTACAGTGTGCAGTCTAATTCCGACTTAACTGCGAGCGCCTAGGGCAGGAGCTGAGACGAGAAGATCGAGGCTATGACACCGTGAATGTGAGTGTGTATTCAGGTTTCCCTGTAAATGATGGCGATATATATTGAATCCATACGCCAAATGGCCATTGGATCTATAACTCCAGCTCTTTGAAGCATGCTTCATTGGGGTTTAACATAGGCCGAGCTAGATGTCTCCTCGGCTGTATCGGGGCAACAAGTGGATCCGAGGCTCATATGGCAGCCCCCTTCAAGGTACTTGACAAGCAGACCGCAGATCGGGACTCTGGGCTGAGTGTCCACATCGCAATTTCTTGAGTAGGAGATTGAACTTTGAAGAAGTCGATTCAATTGCATCAAAGCCAATGCTTCGACTGCCTATGCACACATGATGGCCTGAAGCCTCCAGTCCATGTATCTACGTCTCCTCAGGTTATGAACAAAAGGGTATAATCATCAATTGAAATGTCACGATTAAAAAAATGTTCAAGCACCACCAATACAAGCCGGCATGGTCGCCGGTCGGTCTCTAAGGCCGTAGCTCAGACTATATTAAAGTCGAGCTGTAAAAGGGGTATGTCTGAGAGCGTTTCCACGCCCATGAGCGAAGACACACAAATCTGCATACACACACAGATGCCATGATCCTGTCCTTTTTTTAAAGCCTAACTCCGAGAGATTTCCCAAATGCAGAGCGTCACTCATTCACTTCCAACCTCCTTGTCGGCAGCCCAGGCATTTATCGGATGATACCCTCGAATCGCTGCTTGAACCACCTCATGGTCTCGATACGGGTGATGCGGTGGCCGGCACCGATCCTGCCCTTCATGCGGCGGCGGCGGCCGACACGGTCACCGGGACGGGTCATGCAGCAGTAGAAGTCCATGCCGTAGATACCGATGGAGGGGTCATACTTGATACCGAGATCGATGTGCTCGCTGATACCGAAGCCGAAGTTGCCAGTCTCGCTGAAGTTGCGCTTGCGGAGCTCGTATTCCTTGACCTTGAGGCCACGCTCGAGAATCTCCTCGGCCTTTAACATTGCCTATGTCAGTCCCAACTCCAAGCATGCTCCGGCTCCGTACTGAAGGAATCCATCTTACCTTGGGGCCACGGATAGTAACGTGGACAGCGATCTTTTCGTTACGGCGGATACCGAAGTTTCGGACGGTGTATCGGGCCTTGCCTGGAGAGAGACGGAGAAACATTAGAGATCGCCTATCGAAAGAAGCGGGTAAAATCTCAGCCATCACATACTGTAGACGGGGGTTTGACCAGAAAGCTGCTCGAGCACCTTGGCGGCACGGGTAAGCCTATCACCAGACTCGCCCACAGCAATGTTGAGGACGAGCTTCTGGATCTTAAGCTCCTTCATGGGGTTCTGGGACTTCTCGGACGCCATTTTGACTGATTTGGATTTGTCTTTTGGGAGGAAAAGAATCAAAAGACTGTCAATGGGCGGTTGTGGTTGAGGATGTGCTGCTGGAGGGTTAGTAGATTTCGAGATGGATTGGGAGGATTAATTTCACAGTCGATGAAATTTTGCCTTACAATTTTTGGTGGTCCTGCGGGGAGGGTAGCCCTACCCTCACTGGTCATAATCATAAGCCAGTGGTGGGCGACGACCAGCTTGCGGAGGTACGTATCTCAACAGACAAATATTACATAATACACTGTGCGAGCTCGAACTCTTGGCGCGAACTCGCAACCTCAGCCTTCCACTTCTCAGCCTTGGGACACGAAAACTCTTAATAATTCAGGCATCCTGCATTGTGCTAATGTCATAGCTCCTCGATTAGAGTCTCGAGCTGCAAGTCTTTCGGGACTTTGTCGACATAAAGCATAAACCCCAATTTTTTGAGAAATTGAGAAGCTTCTTTTTACGAGGCAATCTCAAAAACAAACTGCAACCATGGCGTCCATGAACAAACAAGGCAAGATGGTCAGTCACCTGTCGCGTTTCCCCTCCGTTCTAATTTGGACCTCACCATAGCTAACCAGAACTTCACTTCATAGGCCGGTTACGTATGTACACTCCCCCGCATCGCATCACACTTCCTAGCTTCAGGGGAAGCCGAACCGAACTGCTACGCCGAGTTTCGACTACTGACTTCAATCTTTAGATTAACTGGCGGATGAGGGTAACACTCATTGACGGCAGACAAATGACCGGCCAGATGCTTGCGTTTGATAAGGTACGCGATAGCCAGTCCCCATCGCCCGATTTGACATTCCGGGATGGTAACTAACTCATATACTAGCACATGAATCTCGTCCTCGCCGATACCGAAGAATTCCGAAAGATCAGGTCCAAGTCCAAGACCGGCGGTGCTCCCGGCGCTTCGAGCCAAACCATCGAGACGGAAGCGAAGCGAACTCTTGGCCTGACCATTGTCCGCGGCGCTCATATCGTTTCTCTATCAGTCGAATCTCCACCTCCCGCCGACCCAAGCGCGCGTCTCGGCAAGACCACTACGGGCGGTATTGCCACCACGTTGGCTGCCGGTCCTGGGGTCGCGAGGGCTGCGGGCAGAGGAGCACCCGTACCCCCGCCCAGCCTTGCTGTAAGAATTCTCCAAGCCCTCCTACGGTCTACTGTTGATCTATCTTCCATTTCTAACTTTTTCTTTCCTTTCCTCAATAGGGTCCCGCTGCTGGCGTGGGTGGTGCCGCACCGCCTCCCGGTTTCCCTGGTGGTTTTCCCCCACCGCCTGGGTTCCCCGCTGGACGAGGAGGTATGTTCACTCCCCGGCATCTCGTGCATCAGGGGCCGTATCCTAACATCTACACAGCCCCTCCTCCTGGTTTCCCGGGTGCTTTCCCTCCCGGAGGCTTCGCCCCGAACGCACCTTTCCCGCCTCCCGGTTTCCCTCCCGGTGGTCCTCCGGCCCCTGGTTTCAATCCTCCCCGTCGATAATTTATAAGGTCTCAACAAAATCTAAGGCAGTTCAATTGGTGGTTTGGGAATATCCATTTTGGTGCCGGACTCATGAACGAGAAACTTGTCGATCGATTCGGCAGGGGCAGTGGGAGCCTCTAATCGACACGCCACGAACAGGAACAGGAGTTTTTCTATTAAAAAAAAATAACGGAATGAAGATCATGGTACGCACTACCTGTCTCGAACTTACTGCTTTTGCTTCGTGCCTTGCGTTGACGTGAGAAACGGCCCAGAAGACAGTGGAGATCAAGAACTCAGTGAAGAACTAAGTATGTGGTGATGTCTAAAGGTGTATGAGTTGTAAGATGATGACGTACCCAGCCAGTATTCGACGATACAATCTTTCTCTGGAGTCTATTCATCGGGCTGCGAGAAAGCAGTGACGTTGGGTAGCCGTGTCTTGACCTGGCCACGGCTAGGCATTTCCTGGCTACATCACTTCTGGTCTCAGTATCAGAGGGAAGGCCTCCAAGAGTGCAAATTAACGGAATGGCTTGTTATTAACGGAACTCAGTAATATGACCCGAGTCGTACAAAAGATACAATTACAATAAACGTGACCGACCCAGCTATTGACCGCCCTTCATACTCCTTGAACTCCTCAATAATATCCCTCTCTTTCCTGTTGAAGAAGTGTATCGTACCTGTCAACCCCCCAACCGAACCCTTCACCTCCTAACCTAGGATGAAAACAGAACCATTGGCCTCCCACCACATCCAATTTTTGTAGGGTTGCGACCTGACAAAAGAAAAGGGAAGGAAAAGAAAAAAAAGGAAAGTAAACATCTTAGCGCACACCTAACGAAACACAACGCCCTCATCGGTAGCCCCTGTAATCCCCCCGATCCCTCCTCTGAAACTGGAACTGCGCAGGAATATCCTCCCGCCTAGGATACTCGCCGTAGTTGTTGTTATTATTATTATTATTCTCGATCCCACTATAGCCGGTACCGCCAACAAAAGTAGGCGAATACGTGCTACCGACCTGCTTCTCCTGCGCCTCCCTGCTCTTCCTCATGGAGCCGATGAGGGTGGAGGCGCCGTAAGCAGCGCCGACGACGGCAGCGAGAACGGCGTAGGCAATGACGAAGGGGCTAGGAGAGTCGGCCAAGCGGAGGCCGAGACCGCCGTTCACAACGCCGAGGAGCATGAGGACGCGGCCGTACCAGATGTGAGCGTAGCTGACGACGGCGCGGGACTGGTGTTTTAGGTAGTGGCGGTGGTGGAGGAGGCCGAGGGCGGGTTGGATGACCATGGCGAAGGTGACGATGGCGCCGAGGATTGTGTGGGCTTGTTTGAAGAGCTGGAAGGCGACGTTAGTGATGTGCTATTGTGTGATAAGAAGGGGGGGAGCTGCCTGGAAAGAAAAGAAGGAGGCGGAAAATGAACTTACTTCGTCCGTTGCATCGGCTCTAGCATAGCCGGTACCGAATCCGGCCCACATGACTATGAAGGCGATGGTTTGGCATCCAGCATGGAGGTACCACTTTCCGAACAGGGGGATCAAGAGAGCGCCGACGGGATACAGGATGACGAAGGCAACAGCCATGAGGACACCGTGGATACGAATCAAGTCCACGGTTCGACTCGCATCAGACCCACTAGAAGCACCGTTGGTGCTCCCGCTTCCGATGGTATTAACGCCTCCGCTGCCACTCGTATTCCCACTGTTGCTACCGGTCCCCGAGTTTCCGGTTCCAGTGGCAGCGCCGGTCAAGAAGGGATTAGCATCCTGCGTAACAGCCGCCTGGGTCAAATCGATCCTAAACTGATCGAAATCCGAATGCTGCGCAATAGTGGCACTCGTATCAGCCGTATTCAACGGATTCCCCGGCCTCCAAGCGCCAATCCAAGGCGATGAGCTAGCCGACAAATCCATCGACCCTCCCCTCCATGACTGGCAGTTCCTGCAAACGACGTTGGCGGTCATGACGCCGTTGGAGACGCCGGAGCCCGCGAGGAGCTGGATCTGGGTGTCGCTTTGGAAACGGGGCATGGTGCGGCCGGTGCTGGAGCGGGTGCTGACGGTAACGTTGCCGGAGCCGTCTTGGTAGACGACGAAGATGTTGGCGCCTGACATGCTGGAGCCGGTGCCGATGGAGACCCAGGAGAAGGTGTCGAGGGCTTGGATTTGGAAGTAGAGGTTGCCGGAGTTGGATTGGGCGGAGACTTGGGGGACGGCTACTTGCATGCAGAATTTGTTGTCGATGGGACAGTAGCGGAATTGGGCGGAGGCCGTGCTCGCGACTGAAGGTTTTCGAGAAGGTATTAGCTTTTTGTTTTTGTTTTTGATATTGATTTTGGTTTCCTTGTCTATGTTGGGGAACGAGGGATGGTTGGATCGGGGGGTTCTAGGTTGAGAGCGTGGATGGGGACTTACAGAGCAAACTGGCCGATGCCAGTAGAGATTTTAATGATTTCATGACGAGTTGGCGAAAATATACTAATAGTAAATCCGAATCTATCCAAACAACACTTGGAGGGTAAGAATTGCTGTAAGAATTGCCGTATTCAGTCGTCAAGACTGGTCGTTGCGGTCAACGTCGGGATCGAGGTCGCGTGTAAGTGTGTCCTAGGGTGAGGGTCGAAGAACCAAGACCAGGAAGGGAACAGAAGAAGAAAAGGTCTATCCCACAGGCTCTTGTCTATTAAATGATCAACGGGAAGTCTTCGTTATATCAATGAGAAAGGGAGAAATAACAGAGAATTTATATGTCCTAAATGATGAAGGAATGGATGTGAATCCTCAAGTTCACCGGGAAGAAAACAAGAGGGGTGTGAAGGGACCCTTGGATGTTTTAATAGGAATACAGAAACTTGACTCTGGTTGGAACGCCGAAGACGAAGCGCAAGGGAGTGAGAGTGTGAGAGACGCAGATTGTCCGGGGTGAGAATCTTGACGAGGGGGGAGGGGTGTAAGATCTGACATGGGACGGAGAAGGGTAAAAGCCACCATGAGGACCAGCCAGCACTGACACAAGTGAGATGAGCTGAGGTGCATGCTCTACGCAGATGCTTCGGCATCACCATTACAGAGAAAGGCACACCCCGGTGAATGAGGCCTTCACTTGGTCTCGAGATCTATGGACATAGCCCACCTTCGACCTTGTCGCCGCTGGAGACTGTCCAACCAGACGGATACTTTTCTTCTTCGGCGCCGACTACATCCTGATCTGTACATGTTCATGCAGAATCCTGCGATGGTGACGCGTAGACGTTCACTAGATTTGTACTCAATAGGCTTTAGAGTTAGAAAACCACACCATTTCCAATGTTCGGGGCTCCGAGACTTCTTCACGAAGGTGGAGATTCCGATCGCCGTTGCGGGGCGCAATTGAGAATCAACCAGACAAGGAAAAGAAAAAGAAAAAAACCTCGCGTCTACCGGGCGGAAGGGACTCGTAATCAGTTTCTTCTCGTTGGTTGGCGACGGGGAGAGGGTCCCTTGAGCTAAGATGGGCGAGCCTATTCTCAGACATGGAAGCCGTTGTACTCCATCCACACCCCTCCCCCCCTGGTCTGCTGGCCACTTTTCCAGCTCGCGGCTCTGAGGGATAATAAACTGCCAATCCGGAGGTAGACGATGGTGGAGCGGTGAAGTGGTGTCCTCGTTCGGGGCAATAGGTTAAATAATTGATTCGTTTTCTCCTTGCTTTGATTGAAGGAAGAGAGCATGGATGGGACCTTGAAGGGAGCCGCTTTGGCGAACGGACAATTGGGGTCTTGCACGCAGTTTCAAAACAAGACCTCGCACAAGCCAAGATGCCATCCGGGCTCTCTTGGTTGGAGGTATTGATGCTACCTCGAGGTTGCTGTCTACGAAGCACGGGAAACAGAGTCTCCTCGATCCAGCCAGAGGACCACAGTCGTAATCGCGGTGCATGCCAGGTCTAGACCTGGTGGATCTGGCAACAGCGCACGAAGTAAGTCGATGTCTACGAAGTACACCTACCAAGCAAAGAACACTAGAAAGCACCAAGGACGCTAAGGGGTAGGGCTGGACGACGCCCTGCTTGAAGAGGAGAGCGTACGTGGACAGAACTTCGCAATTGGTCTAGCCTAAGATCCAGCGCCAACTTGGGGGGTATCAGTATCAGCATCAGTACGACCATGTTATCCAGCGTTTCAAGTGTTTTGAATGTCCTAGTCTTGGTGTTTCTTCGCCAAATGGAGGGTCGCGCCCTGTGATGATTGGTCGCTCATCGGGACGCTGGGTTTCCTGGAACAGCACAAATTCAGCTTTTTGTTCCATGAATAGAGCCAGGCCGTTGAGGCCAGCCAGACGGATCGGGTATGAGCAGTGAGCACTTAGCGTTTCCCGTTCTATCCTTGTATGCACTCTTGCTAATGCTTCCATAAGGAACTTGGGGGCCGTTGAATTGAGGCTGGGGCAGAGAGATATTGCTGGCATCGCCTCGTTTGTGTATTTGCCCGACCCCCATCTACTATGTATAGCTGCGGCCCAAAGATGCGCCTTCGGGACCATCTTGTCCCGTCGAAATAAAAGAGACTGAACCCAAAAATGGAATGAAATCGATGCGTGTTCAAAGAGTGTTCGCTGCTCTGATAATTGGGTATTATCGACCAACTTCGAAGCCACAACCGCCCGACGGCAATTATCCGCAGGAGAGACGAAACAAGAGAAGATCGAATAAGGAAAATAGGATACCCTCCAGGATCGCCGGCCAAAGGAACTTGAGACGCTATCTATTTTACCCCAGACGCAGGAGGCAAAAAAGAATGCCAAGGCGATCCCCAAGCGCTATCTCCTTCTAGACTGCTTGACTCTGCTTGACTCTGCTTGTCTCTGCCTCTTTTCCTGTACTGTAAATCGTCTGTGCCCTCCAAGCAAAGATCATCACTTGTTCTCTAATGTCTGGCTGAGGACTGCAATAATTGATTAAAGTGGCCGGATCCCTGGAATTCCCTGACACGTTCGTCATGCCTCATATTTTTTGCTTCTTCTTCTTTTGTCTTTCGATGCAACAGTCTTGCATTTGATGCTGCGTGGCCGCGTGTCTACGTATATACTTCGGACTTGTATAGAAAACAGGGAGCCAGGTTGTATCTCTCCAGACCAAGTCAGAGTCATGTATTTCGCCATGAGAAGTTCTAGATGCTCTCATTCTCTCATTCATTCCTGCTGTGATAGGTGAATGACAACCACGCTAGCTGGCTGGTCCTGCGGTCCTGTTCCCCAGCATTACCGCGAGAGGGAAAGCCACCAGGACGCGCAATCAGCTCCTCGTCCGGTGATAGGGTGATGCCCCCCACAGGAATCATCACGGACAACGAGGATTGAGCAGACAAGCATTAAGCTGTCGGAGTAGACATGGCGCAGCACAAGACACTAGTGCAGATACTCTAGCCGACCGGGCGGGCCCATGGTTCCTAGTTTAACTTCCGGCCACCAGGTTGAACCCTAACTGTCCAAGATCGACTGGATAGGACTAGTAAACTTCGTAAATTAGCAATGCCCTTGCATGTCGGCGGGATCGGAGAGTTTGGTAGGGAGCATCGAATGGATGTTTCCCCGAGTGCATGAGACTGACATCGTGAAGGGAGCCACATATTTGATAGCTTGCGTAAGCTTATTATCACTAGCTAGACCGGAAATCAAGTGGGCTCACTCAAAATTTCGTATGGGCGTAGTGCCATATCGATATGTTATCGACTTTATCACCATTTTAGCTGTATCCGCTAACCTGGACTACAACGTTTAAATGCTGAGCACGGCGAGTACAAGTACGTTTATCATCAACATTCCGAAGCCCGTTGACGTTGCTTACATTTAGCAGTTTGCTCATTCGTTGAAAGAGCCGCGGGATCTAGTCATAATAGTCTACTGTCTCATGAACAAGGATCGGCTAGCTAACCAAGGTCTAGCTAACAGAGGCGAAAGAAGAAGGGCTAGCCTAGCAATATGGATCGGGGTATCCATGCCTCCGTCGTGGTTTCGTGGATGCGGTTCAACGGCCTGTGGCCACAGATCCTCCAGATATGATCCAAGAACCTGCTCAGTATTGCGCGGCGTGCGTAGCTGATAAGCATATTCCAAAAAAAAAAAATGCGATCTATCACCCGATACAACACATGGTTTATACCCACGAGATATCGGCTGTAGCGATATTCCGGTCGAGGCCGAGCAAAGACATGGGATCTTGCTTGAGTGATTCGCAATCGCCATCCCCGGGTGGATGGGCTAGGTTACGGCGATTCGTCGGGTGGTGGTACTGGAGACCGAGGCCCGACAATCCACTTTGGATGCGGCATGCTGCTAAGGCTGTCGAGTTGGGGATACACCAGCGGTGGTCGCCCATATTCACCTAATCCACGAACTAAGCCAAAGTGATGAGGTGTATCATAGAGAAGCGGGGACGGCGCTGGCGTCCATATAGATCCAGCCTAGGTAGTACCCAGTGCAGCCCTCGAGAGAAGGGTAACCGTCATCACCCTTCCACTCAAGTGCGCGGTTCTTGTCGATGATGGCACAAACGACTGGCGGGTTCTTCCCCTTCATGACAATCACGGCGAACCGGCCCATTCCTGGCTCAACTGGGATTCTATCCCACTCCTCGTATGCGCCGAGGGTATCAAGGCATTCCCGATCCACATAGAGGCAGTAATTGAATCGAGGCAACTTTCGAGCTCCCGCCTCGTCGACTCCAGGTCCGTCCCTCTCCATGCTAGCTCCAGCAACCCAGTTGGAGAAGAGTACTCTGACTTGAGCCTTCGACGCGCCTTCAAGCTTCTCCCGATCCTCGACGACTGTCCACTATTGGTAGTGGGGGAGCAGTAAATCTACTTCCCGAAATATTCAACTTATCCATGATTTGGCATTTCGTCGAGTCGAGATAGCGCAGCCATTTATCATCGTCACCATATGTGCAGCGGTAGATGACGAAGCCCCAGTAGTGAAACTGCGTCTCTTGCATGTTGAAGATTACATGGCCCAGGGTCTTTTGAGCCGCATTCCATGTTCCTATCTTAATCTGGTCGAGCGTGACCCTGTGCTCTCGGTTGCCCGCCATGGTGCCGGGACTGAGTAGAGATTCGGTTCGCACGCACCTTCCTCTCGAGTGTTGGCTATTGCTGACTTATGTGTTATATATGAGATTTTGGGTCTGCATTCTCGACGACTCATGGAAGCTCAAGTGGTCAAGCGGTGACGCACTGCTTATAAACTACTTCCGCAAGGCGCCGGCGTGGAACCCGGTCTGGTCAAACCATGAGGCGCGGAGGAAATTGGGAAATGGGCATTGGGAATTGGGGAGGGAGAAGTGGGAATTCTTTTTTTTGCTAGATCATCTTTATATATCTCGAGTATTTTTTTTTCTCCCCTTCTCCCCTTTCGGCGAGAGGGATTCTCGAGTCTTTCTTTGGGGCGCTCGGGCTGTGATGGGAGGTGAGGGGCGATGCTCGGAGAGGTTGTCTGTTCGAAACTAGAGTCGGACTTTTGCATCTTTTTTTTTTTTTCCTTTTTTTTCCCCCCTTTTCTCGGGTGAAATGGTGATCAAGGGCAGGGAACATCAATTATGGTGAGTGTCGATGTTATCGTCGGTTTTTATTCCGCAACAGTGGAAAAGGCACTAATAACTTTTGAAGTTGTCCAGAATTGGAGAGAAACATCATCGATCGATCCAACAGCAACGGCATGAGAAAACGCATCGGAAAAAGCTCAGGCCATCTCCACAATCGCAGTCTTTTGCATCAGTGATTGGAAGATGCTTGCAGTTTTCCTCAAGCTCGTCCTCATCTATGAATCCTCGTCTACTTTTCAATTTGAACTGCCTGCTTTTTTCCTTCTTCGAATCCAAGGCTAGAGGGATACCTCTGAAGTAAAAATGATGTGGATCGACTAACCAGGCAACTTGAGCTCAGATCTACTTCATACCTCCTCGGCCTCTTCCTCGTCTACACCAACATCTTGCTTTGGACAGCACCAACAGAGAGTTGATACGAGGCGCAGATGAAAAATCAACGGCGAACCGACCCCAACCTTCGAGAATGATAATAGAATCCCGCATTGATTTCAAATCAGACACCCTATTCGGCATCTCCATGCCCCGGACAAGGTGAATAAAGAAAAGCAGCGGCTGTGGTCGATCTTGCGGGGCGCGTGTGGAGCGGGACACACGCATAATATATGATCTTCACTGGGACTTATGCGAGCCCCCCTGCCTGTTGCTGCTTTGCTACCTTTGCGTCTTCGGGTTTCGGGTCCGTAACGGGGCCTTTCGGTAGATCGGGGCACTGCCACCACATCACCACATCACCACATCACCGGCGCCGCGGAGTTGTGAGGTCATAATGCTTTTTTCGCATTGCCATGCATTCACACCGACGGAAAACCGGGACATGTACACCCACCCCAGAATATGTTCCTTCAACTAAGCAAGTCAGACAGATATCGCGGAGACGGGAACGGTTGGCCGGGATAGAATTATATGCTGACGGCTGGGGCGGGCTGGCATGAAGGATCACAAGTCCTCCCTCCGGGGCCTCTTGCCTTCGACGTTATTCTGCCCAATTTAAATAGCATGAGGGTGTGTATGATGGGATTTCTCTGCGCATGTCATCATCTTTTCGAAACAGATGGCAAGGGTCGCTCATAGACGAAGCCCAGGACGCCCGTTTGCTTACCCAGAACTCTGCCACGCTATCGACACCACCGTCCCGGTTCCCCGAGTCGGGGCAAATCGACCGTCCTTTACCTCCGAACCGGTAAAGAGGTCTCGGTACTACCGCTTGATAAGGCAAATGCCTTCCGCCGTGCTTAATCCAGGTGCATTTGGCGGGCGAGGCAAGTGGAATGTACAGCCAGTCCAAACAGAGTGGGTGCGATAGAAGTACGTCGTCCACTTTCCCAATCGACGTCGATGCCTGAACAAGGTCTTGAGGAAATATATCCATATTGAGGAGATATGCCTGGGATTTACACTCACACCTTCCTCTTTTATCTATCTTGGGTTTTGGGCCTGTCGATTAATGGTTGTTGCTCTCATTGGTCCGACAAAGGGTCCTCGATCCCGTCATTAACAAGTAGGATTCTTGTGCAGGCGGGATAATAAACAAGACTAGGCATCCAACAAACGGCCTTCATATAGCACAGCAATACTAGTGTCAGATGGGCTTCCAGAGGGTTAACGGACGATGTTTCCATCGAAAAACCTGACGTCTGCTTTCCTTTCCTTCAGGCCGTAAAGACAATTCTTCTTTTTCGCTCAATGTGAAGATACGAGACAGGCGAGCCTAGTAACTCAGTGGCAGGGAACAGGGGATTATTCGGATGACTTCACAATGGATCCCAATACTTGTTTGAATGACGACTCTCTGGGGCCGAATGTTCGAGGATGTCGCGATGACTTCGACTTCACTTTGATGTTTGAGAGCCTATGTTTCGCTATTGTTCCGGGGTCAGTTTTTATTGCGCTGTGCCTGGCGAGGTTGGCATATCTTTACCAAAAACCTCGTATCGTCCTTGGAAAGTTTTTTCAGTTCACAAAGCTCGTAGGTCTTCCTCTCAGTATTGAAGATCAGGGACTTGATCTGTCTAGTAACACCGAGCTTAGGCTGTCATCACCGTTTACGCCACTTTGGAATTCTCCCTCTTGATTCTCCTCACGGTAGGACGTGGCGGCGTTGGTAACGGCCTATCCATCGCCGCGACAGCGGTTTCTCTCGCTGCGGCTCTGTTCATGCTCGTATTGTCCTATGCCGAGCACTCGAGGTCTCCACGGCCCTCGATTCTTCTCAGCACCTATGTCCTGCTCACTCTCCTCTTTGACATCGCTCAGACGCGTACCTCGTGGCTCGTCGCAGCCAACCTGCAGGATGCGATCTTTGCGCGGCTCTTCACATCGTCGGTCGTCGCGAAAGCCTTCTTACTTCTCCTCGAAGCGCAGAGGAAGTCGCGGTGGGTGCGATGGGACGCTTCCGAGCATAGCCCGGAAGAGTCAAATGGTCTTTTCGGCCTGAGCGTGTACTCGTGGCTCAACAGGCTGTTTTTGCGTGGCTACAGGACCATTCTATCTCTCGAGGACTTGTACCCGCTGGATCCGAGCATGGGTACCGATACGTTGTTCCCAAAGTTCCAGCGCCAAATCCATTCGCCCAGTTATCGTCCGGCCAAGTTTGCGCTGGCAAAAGCCCTTGCTAAGGCCCTCGCCGTCCCGTGGCTTTTACCGATCGCTCCTCGAGTGGCACTAATCGCCTTCAAGTTCATGCAGCCCCTATTCTTGGAGAGGTTGCTTAGGTATCTTCAAGAATCTCAAGTAGAGAACGAGCCGAACCATAACATCGGCTACGGGCTGATCGGGGCAGCTTTTCTCATATACATCGGCATGGCTGTGTTTGGCGCATTTTACCAATACTACAAGTTTAGAGTTCTCTACATGGTGAGGGTCTGCCTCGCCTCGGCCATTTACAAAAAGACAACGGAAGTGAAATTGACGGCGGGCAGCGATGGGGCCGCACTTACTCTTATGAGCACCGACGTCGAGAGGGTCACGCGTGGCTTCTACGCAATCCATGAACTCTGGAGCAGCATGATCGAGGTTGGGATCGGCTGCTGGCTACTTCAACAACACCTGGGCGCGGCCTTCGTCGCCCCCATCGTGACCATCCTGATATGCACCGCTGGAATAACATGGATTTCTGGCTACTCTGCAAAGCGCCAGAGGGAGTGGATGGGGGTGATTCAGAAACGCGTCGGCTTAACTGCTAGCGCTATCAGCACTATGAAAGGTCTCAAGATCACCGGCCTCGTAGGCCACGTCGCCGACACGATCCAGTCCCTTAGGGCTGCCGACATCAAGGCTGGCAACAGGTGGCGCATAGTCCTCCTCCTTACCGCTATAATCGCCATGGCTCCACAAGCTCTGTCGCCCGTCTTCACTTTCGCCGTGACGTCCAGCACCCTGGATACCACTACTATCTATACTTCGATGTCATACTTGTTGCTTCTCGCCGCGCCGCTCTCGGTGCTGTTGCAGACTCTTCCGGGGCTTGTAGCCTCGTTTACATGCTTGACGAGAATCCAGAATTTCCTCGAGGCAGACACTCGCGTGGATTACAGAAAGTTCGCGTGCCCTGGGCCTGGCGTATTAAAGCCCAGCGGTGATAAATCCTCTACTGATTCGGCATTTGAACGGGTTGAGCGGGCAGATGACATCGCAGTGACCGTCTTGAAAACTAGCAAGTCGGCCACACCCACTTCAGAAAAGCAAGAGCGCATCGCCGAAGTACACAACATTCCTAAAAGCTCGGAGACACCAGCCATGGCTGTCAAGATATCGAA
Source organism: Scedosporium dehoogii (assembly GCA_002812735.1). Classification (NCBI taxonomy): domain Eukaryota; kingdom Fungi; phylum Ascomycota; class Sordariomycetes; order Microascales; family Microascaceae; genus Scedosporium; species Scedosporium dehoogii. The sequence goes on from PGIR01000096.1 coordinate 109,055, forward strand.
TGGTAATTTTGGATGGACGGCTGGGAAGATGTCATTGTCGAACATCAATGCCACAATTCCCGCCGGCAAGCTGACCATGGTCGTGGGCCCCGTAGCTTCTGGCAAGTCTACCTTTTGTTACGCTCTTCTTGGGGAGATGCCCTACTCCAGGGGGGAAGTTACATGGACATTGGACGAGCTCGGATCCGACAGTAAACAAGGACAAGGACGTCAAGGTGGTGGGATAGGCTTCTGCGAACAGGCGCCCTTCCTTCTAAACGCGACTCTTAAGGAGAACATCATCGGCTTTTCCACGTTTGACCAGACTAAATACGACGCGATCATCGATGCTACGAGGCTTGGCATAGATGTATCACAGATGCCGTCCGGCCACGATACTCGGATCGGCAGCAATGGAATCATGCTGAGTGGGGGACAGAGGCAGCGCGTCTCCCTTGCGAGAGCTCTGTACCTCGAGTCCAATTTTGTTGTCTTTGATGATATCCTTAGCGGCTTGGACAGCGATACTGAAACGGAGGTCTTCAACCGTGTATTCGGGTTCGATGGGATACTCCGACGTCGTGGCGCTACCGTCGTGTTATGCACGCATTCGATACGACATCTTCCAACTGCAGATCACATAATTGCCCTTTCTTCTGATGGCCGACTTATTGAAGAAGGAAGCTTCCAGGATCTCATGCAGAATCAGCTGTATATCCAGAGTCTGGGTGTCGAAGCTTCCGATTCGGACTCGCCTAAGTCGGACTCCAACATAGAGAATGAGGATGATGAGAACGCGAAGCCATCTAAGTCGTCTCGGTCGAAGGGCAAGCAGTCCGGGAAACCCAAAGTCCTAGCACACGACCTAGACAAGGCTAGGCAGATGGGCGACTGGAGGGTATACTCCCACTACTTTGGCGCAGTTAGCAAGGCAATGCTTGTGGTTATCCTTATCACCGGAATCCTGTACGGCTTTGGGGACAACTTCTCCACTGTTTGGATGGGATATTGGGCCGCGGATACTCTATCCCGTGACAACTCCTTTTACATCGGGATCTTTGGCCTCCTTCGGGCATCTCAGCTCATATGGGTCGGGCTCTCCGGCGTTGCCATCCTCATCTCGCTGGTCACACTTACCGGCACCACTCTGCACAAGAACGCTCTCCGGACAGTGATCACAGCCCCGCTAAGCTTCTTCACCAACACCGATACTGGCATCGTCACCAACTTGTTCTCGCAAGACATGACGCTGATCGACGGCGAGTTGCCCGCGTCGCTTCTCAACATGTCGTTTATACCGTTCAGTCTTGTCGGTGTGGCGTGTGTTATTGCGGTTGCGACACCATACCTTGCTTCCAGCTACCCGGTGCTCGTGTTCATTCTTTACATGCTTCAGAAGTTCTATCTGCGGACATCTCGCCAGATGCGACTCCTTGACCTGGAGGCGAAAAGCCCACTTTAGTAAGAAGTTTTTCAACCCAGTGTTGCGGTTCCTTTCTTTTTCCTATTTACTGACGGGTATGCAATGCAGTTCACACTTCATCGACACAATCAAAGGTGTCGCTACCATCCGCGCCTTCGGATGGTCCCAGCCAAACCTTGTCCGCAACAACGGCCTCCTCAACGCGTCCCAGCGTCCAGCCTATCTCCTCGCCATGATTCAGCAGTGGCTCGCCGTCGTGTTGCAGCTCATCGTGGCCGCCATCGCCGTCATTCTCGTCTCCCTGGCCACGCAGCTCTCCGCGTCGGCGGGGTTCGTGGGAGCATCGCTCGTGATGCTCATCAACTTTGGTGAAGCGCTAACTCATTTAATTATCACTTACACCATGCTCGAGACGTCCATAGGTGCTGTGGCTAGGCTTAAAACTTTTAGCGAAGTGGTGAAGCCCGAGGACTTGCCGGGTGAGGACGTAGAGCCGCCAGAGGAGTGGCCGTCGCGACGCGCTATTGAGATTCGAGATGTTTCCGCCTCGTACGAGTAAGTTTTTGCTATATTGTGTTGTGTATGATCAAAATTCTGACGAATATGTGTGTGCCTGGTTCAGCGCTGGACAATCGGACTTGCCTCGGGCTGGGGATGAGGAGAAAGACTCAAAGGTGCCACACACTATGGCTATTAGGAACCTCTCGGTCTCCATTCGTCCTGGCGAAAAGGTTGCTATTTGCGGTCGAACGGGAAGGTTAGTATCAACTCATTATTCACTCTTGGCATGTCCTGTTTGAAAGGCTAATCACAACTTCGCAATACGAGTAGTGGGAAATCTTCACTCTTTCTAGTCCTCGTTAGACTTCTCGACCCACTCCCCGGATGTGCAGAAAACATAACAATCGACGGGCTCGGCCTCCACCGTATCGACCGTGCCACCCTCCGCCAACGCATCATAGCCGTGCCGCAGGATCCCGTATTTCTTCCTGGAGGGAACTCGATCCGCGCGAACTTGGACCCCCTCGGCATGGCGTCGGATGATGAGTGCCTAGATGTTTTGCGTATCGTCCAGCTAGAGGCCTTCGTACGCGAGGCTGGCGCTGCTGCTTCTGCTACAGCGGAAACCAGCCCCGCGCGGGATGCGGCAACAGCGGAAGACTTAAACGCCGAGATGAAGGCCGAGTCGTTCAGCTCAGGCCAGAAGCAACTCTTTAGCCTAGGCCGGGCGATCCTCCGCCGCCGCGTACGCGATAGGAGAAGCGGGAAGAACGGAGCTGGCGGGGGCATTCTGCTTCTGGACGAGGTGAGTTCCAGCGTTGACCGCGACACGGACAGGGCGATGCAGGACCTCATCAGGAGGGAGTTTGCGAGCTACACCGTCGTCATGGTGTCGCACCGGCTAGAGATGGTGGTTGAGTACTTTGATTCCGTCGTGGTCCTGGAGCAGGGGACTGTGGTTGAGGCGGGGAGACCGGCAGAGCTTGTGGAGGTGGAGGGGAGCAGGTTTAGGGATCTTTGGTTGTTGGCGAAGCATTGATGATCTTGATTTCCTCCGGCAACGCGGCGAAGACCACCGCTTCTACGGAAGGCCGTTGTGGATTCACTTTCCGAGGACTCAAATTCGCGGCCCTTAAACGACACTGACGGAGAGGTCCCTAGGATCGACTGGGATAGCGCAGATGTACAGACCGTCATATCATCAGGGAACCAAGCAGTGATGAGGAATCTAATGTGAGCGTGGACATTTAACTACGAAGTATTGCATCCGGGATTGGGAGGTTGAAAATGTGCTAGGAAGGAGCTCGCAACCAACTAACTCTTGTGTAACATTATTGCCATCCCGACCTTTCCAGACCAATCCGCGAAACGTCTCGCACCTAACCGTATTTCTAGATGTGTCTCTCCTCTTACCATTACAGCTCTCGTAGTGAGCAGCGGCGGGAGAAGAAGAAGCGCTCTGACTAAACAACTCTTACTCTTTTATAGTCTCGAAGAGGAAGCACGTCTGATGTGTGGCATCGTTCACTTATACCAATGCGCCAACTGTCGGCAGGCTCCAATATCATGAGCTCCTGTTCCAAGAAGAAGCAAACGAGTCCGAAAAACAAAGACGGCTCCCTCTTAGAGATGCTGTAGAGCCTGTGGAACGTTGCTGGGGTCGGGAACGTGAAGGCACCATGTGTTGCGGCCTCATATCCCAGACGCAGGACATCGTAGTGAGGCACATCTGAGAGAGCGCTGCATTACGATTGTATGGGGATCTAGCTCCTCCACAAGAGTCAATAGAAAATAAGACATCGGCATTCTAGCAACTCTACGAGTCCCCGCTTTCCAGAGAACGTAGTATTGTTAGTTCTAGTCTCACATAGTCTCATATGGCCGACCCTCGTGATCGAAGCCGATCGCTCGGTAGCTGTTCGGGTGCGTTTGGGTTGGAAGGGCAATCGTCGCAATGCTGCTGAATCAGTCACAACAGTGGCCTGAATGAATGCTTGTCAGATTTCAAGATGCGCCTAGAGTACCTCACATTTCTATCATCTCCGCCTCTCCTTCCTTCAGCCATCGGCAGCTCTAGGCGGCTCGGTCTGGAAGCTCAATATGAGTACGGCTGCTTGTTAGGATTGTAGAGACCAAAGGCTTCCAAAGATCGAAGGAGAAAGGCACGGGGATGGAAAGCTGCATCGACGTGGAATCCAGGACATGCTTGAGGAGGGAAGTATGCTCCTCACAACGGACAAGGTGGGCCTGCGGTCCTCGCACAAGGTGATATTTAGGGGAAACAGAAAATCCGTATGCTGGGCAGACAGACCCCAATTCCGAGAAGACTATTGCAAGAGGAGCTTTTTCGTAAGTCGCAGTGGCAGTTTCGGCTTCTCTGGTCATACCTACGTAGCACTCCACGGACCGGGAGAGAATGAGAAGAAATCTAAGCAGAAACTCAAGTATAACTGAGTACGAAAGAAAGCAGGAAAAAAAGGAAGAAAAAGGAATGGGAAAATCAAGTACGGACCAATGCTCGACGAAAAGACGCCAGAGAAAGTCACGAACCTCGTTCCTCGTCTTTACTATGCCGCTCAATAAAACATGTAAAAAAATCAAAAACACGTAACGCTCCTCAGAAAGTAACGCCTAGCCCAAACTCATGACGCTCCAGCAAACTGCTCGGTGCCACAAAACTGAACCCTCCAAACGGATCCTCCTTCTCATCATTGCCCGCCAGGTCCTCCCAGTGGTCCATGGATGTGACGACGGGGCTGAGGGCGAGCTCTGTAAAGCTGGGGTCGAAATTCTCGGCCAGCTCGGGATCCGTGATGAAGGGCTGGATAGGAGGGGTTATTTCCCGGGCGAGGAGCTTCTTCCAGTTGATCTTGCGGAAGAACCTGTGGTTCTTCATGGACAGGAGGTCCTTCGGCATCTTGGCTCCTAGGCGCTTTGCCGGGTCCTTCTTCAGGAGGCGGGTCAGGAGATCCTTGGCATCAGGACTCAGGAAGTAGGGCAGGACAAGCTTCTGCTTGAGGATGTTCTCCTGGATTTTGGCGTTGTTGCCTCCTCGGAAGGGTGGGTTGCCGGTCAACAGGTCGTAGCCCAGCGCGCCAAACGACCACCAGTCGACAGCCTTTCCGTACTTTTGGCCCTTGACGACCTCGGGGGCCATGTACTCTACGGTGCCGAGCATGGAATTGCAGGTGTCGCTATCTTCTGCAGAAACCTTGGAGAGTCCGAAATCCGTTAGCAGCAGGTGTCCCTCGGCATCCAGAAGGCAGTTCTCCGGTTTCAAGTCACGGTAAATGACTCCCAAGTCATTGTGGAGATGCGAAATGGCCAGGAGCATCTCCGCCATGTAGAAAGCCGCCACGGGCTCGGTAAACATCTTCTCGGTCGTCAGGTGAGTGAATAGCTCTCCACCCATGCCGTATTCGAGGATGAGATAGAGTTTCTCTTGATCCTGAAAGGCGTAAAAGAGCTTGACCACAAAGGGATGTCGGTTGACGGATTCGAGCACCTGGCGTTCGGTCTTGGTCTGTTCGACAAGCTTCTTATGCAAGACGAGAGACGCCTTTTTGAACTGCTTCTGGGCGTAGAGCCGACCCGTGGCTCTCTGCTTGACGAGAATCACAGTGCCGTAAGCGCCCTTTCCAAGGCATCGCAGGGGTTCAAAGTCTTCGGTGGTCATCTTTCGTCGGGTGACCAAACCGCCTTCGATGGCTCCGAACATGCCCGCCTTCTCGGGGACGGTTTCGCTCACAAAGTCGTTCTCGAGATTAACCTCGTAGCTCGTCGTACCACTGTCGGAGCCCTCGCTGCCGCCATCGCTGTGAAGCGTGTCACGACTACCGCACCTGCTCATGTCGACGCTCGAGATACCGTTGGTAGGGCCACAGCAGCGCGAAGATCCCAGCTGGCTCCCGCCGAGGGTCATGGTGCTGGCGCGAGAGGTGGTATCCAGGCTGAGGGGTTCCATGGCCTGGCGGAGCTTGGCGATGCCAGACATGGCAGGGGACGCAGTAGCCCGGATGCTAGGGCTGCAGTTGGTGCTGACCACATCGCCGAGGAGGGGCTTTCCGCGACGGTTGATGAGTGGTGGAGTCTCGCAGGCAGTGCTATAGTCGGAGTCCTCATCACCCGAGGTAATAGGGGTCCCGGTAAATCCCCGCACCGTAGTTAGTGCGGGGACACTTCGCGCCGACATCTGGCCGGTTGTCGCCTAGTATCGCCGTGACAAGGTGGGGTTTTATATAGCGGGACGCCGTCGTCCTCCGATCCCGCGAAGATGGGCGGCTTTCCTATACTATCACCCCACGCCCCCGGGTATACAGCGAACCGGTCCTCGAAGAGGAGAACAAAAGAGAAATACCCGAGCACCGCGGCTCGAGTAAATAACTGATCGCTTCTCGCAGCAGCGATCAATCTTATGCAGCGCGAAGCGAGCCTCGTCGGCGCTCAGCGTCAGCTCGGAGCTCAAACTGGAAATTTCGGACTTGATTCTGGTAGCTGGGCTCAAGCATGAGGGACTTGAAGAAGAGGCCGGAGAATTCGTAGGGCCGTCGGAGCCTATGCATTGAGGAACAGTTGGATTCGATGTAAAGTTCGGAGTCGCGAGAATGTAGGTTTAGTGTCTGCTATTGTTGTCTGGTTTTCACCAAGGCTTTTGGGGTGTGAGGGAAAGGAAGAAGAAAAAAATCAAAAGGAAGGAGGGAGGAGGCAGGTAGAAACAGGGCTTCTGAAGGGTGCTAAAAGCGGAAAGCGCCTTGGCGGAGAAAAAAAAAATAATCAAAGCACAGATCGCAGTCAATTCACATGCTCCACCAATTTGAACCAATTGGGCCAGTAATAAAGGACAGAATACGCCTAAATCTCATTTCTCCCCAGGAAATACACGGACCCTGGATGGCGGGTACTTAGGCGAAAGGTTAAATTAAGCGGGAACTTCAGGTACCCCTGCCTGTCAGCCACTGTTCCCCCGGAGTATGAAGTACTTCTGCTTCGTCCGGCCACATGCTTCATTTGGCAGCCCAAAAATAGAGTCTAGACCTCTGGAAATGCACAGCTGAGCGGAAATTCAAGGCTTTGGACCCCTGTCCAAGCCCCAGAACAACACGCCTCAGAACCTCGAGGACTGATTTGCAGCCTGGCTGCCACATCAAGGTTTTGATTGATCATCGAGGCGTCAGGCACCATTATTTTTTCCCCTTTTCCTTTTTTCTTTTTATTTATTTTTATTTATTATTTATTTATTATTTATTTTTTTTTATCCTTTTTTTATCGGATTTTTTTTTTTTTTTGAAGAAGCTAGCTGTGAATGTACATCATTAATCCGGGCTGTATCAATCTTTTCGAGACACCGCGGATGTCCTTTTCAATTTTGTCTAGGTTTTTGAAACCGTACAACTTCCTTTTAATTACACCACTTATGCGACTAGGCACCAGTATCCAGGAACCCGCCTTAGGAGAGTACTTCGTAATACTCGACGCTATATAGAGCAGATACACAATCGCAGTCGGACGTAAGTCGTCAGAGAACCAGCTTCGCTCAGTTCAATCCACGCCAAGGGCATAGAGAATTGTTCACAGGCTCCTGTCCTGACCTAGCTGTGCTTCTAGTCGGGTATATTAACAGGCCGTAAATTCCAATACCGGCATCGTTTCTATCATCTCCACCAAATGTGAACCTGGGTTCACATTACAGCCCTTCCCCATCATTCCGGCCCCATATCTTAATCGTCCGATCGTGGCCTCCGCTGATGATATATCTTCCGTCCCTGCTAATATCCACACTACCAACTGGCCCAGTGTGCCCACTTAGCTCCTGAATAAGACTCCAATCATCCGCAGAAAATATCTTGACCTTGCGATCTACACCGCTAGAGACGAAGAACGTGCCCGACTTCATCGGCAGCTGCGCCCCCTTCTCATCAACGCCCGGTGGCACGCCGTCTAGTGGATCGTCTAAGCCCTTGTACCATCTCACGTCAGACACCGCGCTGGTGTGCGCTCCTATGCCGCCCGTCCTCTGGACTTTTCGGATGTCCCAGCACTTTATCCACCCGTCAGCAGAGGCTGTGAGGACCCGGTGGCCGTCGGAGCCCCAGTCGAGCCCGTAGATAGGCTTTATGTGACCGTCCATGTAGCCGTCTAATATCATAATCGTCCTCCCCGTGCGAAGGTCCCAGATCCTGCCGATACTGTCCAGGCCGGCGCTCGCTAGCAGAGATCCGTCCGAGTTGAAGCCGACGGCGTACACGCCCCTCGAGTGACCGTCCTGCAATAATAGTTCCGTAGTCTTCTCCACATCCCATAATCTCCAGGACGTGTCTTCCGATGCCGACGCGACGTAGCGCCCCGATGGGTGGAACTCGACTCTGCAGACCCTCTGCGTATGGCCCGAGAGCGTCGCATTAGGCGTGTCTTGGTTCAGCGACCAGAGGTGAACCTGCCCCTCGGCGCCTCCCGAGGCGAGGTTGACCGAATCCGGAGACACTCCGCTTTCGGGCAGCGTCGCGCCCGGGAACCATGAGATTCCGCTAATCTTCCCCGTGTGGCCCCTAAATGTCTTTCCCTCCTCTAAATCCGGCAGGTTGAAGAGCTTGAGCGTGCCTCCCCAGTTTCCAACCGCCACGCACTTCCCGTCGGGTGATATCCTCGTCATGCTAACATGTCGATCTCCCGCTGTCTGCGACCCTTGCAGCTCGAAACCGTGTAGCTTCTCCTTCACCTGCTTCCTGAACTTGACGTGTGTCCGAAGGGGAATCTTCGCCTCTTCCTTCTGAAACGCGACGCGGCGCTTCGCCCTCGGCAAAGAGAACTCCGCGATGTCGATCCGCGCTTCCAGTAACGCCTGTCCGCCCCTGGTATAGAACTCCTCTTCCTGCTCCTCTTCTTCCTCCTCCTCCTCTTCGACGTCTTCCATCGTCACGTCGCCGCCGGCCTCCTGCTTGCTCGCCAGCTCTACCTGGACCGTAAGCAGCTCCCGCAGACGATCTCTTCGGTCGGCTGGTCCTTCTCCGAACAGCGTTATCGGCTCTCCGAGCTCTCGTAGTCTCGCGCGGACTCGCCCGTCGTCGGTGGGTACGGCGATCGTAGCTGCTAGGCGCTTTCGGTTGAAGGATGACAGGATGGCGGATGCTTTTTCGGGCGCTATCCCCGCGCCGCCCGCGGGGATGTCGTAGTCATGGTCCATTGGAACATCCTCCAGCGCGATCCCCCTCCTCTCCTCCGCCTCGGCCTCTTCGACGTAGGCCTGGCGCGACGGATGCATTGTTGGCGATTAGGTATTATTACGGGCGGGTGGACGCGGTTCTGAGCCGGGAAAGGTCAAATTCGGGGGAGGTATAGGGGAAAGGAAGGGCAGTATTTACTGCAATGAGGGTGACAGAAGGTCAACTTGGAGAAGTGGCAAAGGCGGCTTGGTTGTGGAAGGCGTGGGTTGTTTTTATGTTTCCTGCTTGAGCTTCCGTGAAAGGTCCTGGAAGAGCTTGCATCCTGATCAAGAAGAAGCATCTGAGTGAGCAGGTGATGGCAGCTGTGGACAAATAACCATCACGTGATATATCCGGGATCCAGGCACTTTGGCTCCATGATCCACTTTTATCCCAGTCGCCGCTATCACAGGAACCAAGATCAGAGCAGATTACCTAACAAGATCTCAACTTTCTGGAATCACAACCAACTTCTTCTTTGAAGAAACTGTGAAGAAAAAAAAGTAACCAACTCTAACCAGCATTCCAGAATCTCTTCCCCCTGACCATCCTTCCGAAAGAAACACCCAAACCATACCAAACCATTACCCTTATCGCCGTTGAATATCCATGCCCTCCGCCCTAATCAACTCCCCTCGAAACCCGATCTAGTCCACCTCCAACCGGCCGCGGCAATGGCTAGCATCGACCGATACCGTCCGCCGAGGGAAGGCTATCAGCCCCCGGCCATCCCTCAGCAGAATACATCGCGATCGCCGACGCGCAGACGCGAGGTCCCTCCTCCCGCCCCTTCTCCCCCCACACATTCCTCGAGGACGTCGCCGCCCAGGAAACGGGATGTCCCCTCGTCGCCAGCCCCCTCGGCGCCTCAGACGCCCAGCCCGAATCCCGCGAATCAGTGGTTCTTTACGCCCGAGGAGGTGTTGAGCACGCCGTCTGTAATAGACGGTTTACCCCCCGCCGAGGAGAGGTTGCGACGGGCCAAGGGCATCAACTTCATCTATCAAGCTGGGGTGCTACTTGACCTACCGCAGATTACGCTCTGGGTCGCGGGCGTGTTCTTCCATCGTTTCTACATGAGATACAGTATGGTGGAGGAGAGAAACGGCATACATCACTATGTAAGAACTTTTTTTCCGTGCCCCTTTGGGAGTGGTTCTGTTTGCAATCCCGTCGAGAACTAACCAGCCCCAGAATATCGCGGCCACCGCGCTTTTCCTCGCAAACAAAACCGAAGAGAACTGCCGCAAAACAAAAGAAATAATCATCGCCGTCGCCCGCGTCGCGCAAAAAAACTCGCGCCTCATCATTGACGAGCAGAGCAAGGAATACTGGCGCTGGAGAGACAGCATCCTCATGTACGAGGAGCTAATGCTCGAGCTCCTCACCTTCGACCTCATGATCGACAACCCGTACCGCAGCCTCTTCGAGCTCCTCGGCCAGCTCGACCTGGCACATAACAAGACGCTGCGCCAGGCGGCTTGGACATTCTGTAACGACGCCTGCCTCACGGCGCTGCCATTGCTCATGGAAGCGCGGGACATAGCGATTAGCGCCATCTTCTTTGCCAGCGCGCACACGACGCAGCAGATCGACGACGTCGATAGTGAGCCTTGGTGGCGGTTCCTCAACGGTGACGAGAGCAAATGCGTTCGGGCCATCGACGTCATGAGGCAGTTCTATACCGAGAATCCCCTCCGGAAACAGAACCCGTCGCTGCCCTCGCCCGCCTTCCTGCTCGAGAACACGCGGAGGAGGGGAGAGATCGTGCATAGCCAGACTCCGCCGCCCACAGCCACTCCTATAGCCGATCGGTCGACGCAGAGTCCTAAACCTCACGCTAATGGCGGCGCCGATCGTACCTCCGAGTCCAGGGATTCTAGGGACCCTGATATAGTAATGTCAGGCGCCAGTCAGCAACCCCCCAGTCAGAGGGTGAACGGCAATGCCTCCCCCACCAAGAGGAAATCAGTTGACTCGGACGCCGAATCCGAAGGTGCCCGCGCTTCCAAGCGGCCTAGGTCGTCAGACGACGAAGAGGGTGAGGTCGCCGATGCTTGAAAAGGAGGTTCCAGGCAGGCCGGGGATCCGTCCATTTTCAATCACATCAGACCATCCCATAGCAACGGTGAATGAATCTCCCAGAGAAAAACCCGAGAATGAAAATCCGGAGCAGCAACTCGTCCTGCCCCCAAAAGACATCGATACTTGTTTCTTTTCTTTTTCTTTTTTCTTTTTCCTCTTTTTTCACGACACATCTGTACACTGATGCAAAACAAGGCAGGGAGGGAATAATCCTTAGTGGCGTTTACGGACCGACGTGGGAAGTCGGGTTTTCTTAATTAGCTTGTTTTTTTCTTTTCCTTTTTTCATCTTTCTTCATTCTTGCTTTTCTCCCTCTACATATCTGCCCGCAACTTTGCTTTAGGCCTCTTTTTCATCCAAGTGTACCAACAGCGCCTATTACCAGAAAACGGGGCCGTGCCTCCAACGAATACTTAATCTTCAGACTTTGACAGAGGAGAGAGAGCACGCAAGGCTCGCGAAGAAGAACGCGCTGGCAGTGTACTTAAAACCTCGCTGATGTAGATAGCGGCATCCATTTTTTAAGCTGAATGTTTCAGCCTTGCTAGCGAATCCACAGAGAATACAAGATCACAAAGAGTACCACTTCGGTAGAAGACATCTATGGAACCCATTTGAACGAGGAAGGCTCATCATGAATTGCATCGTCTAAAATAAAAGATAGAAAAAAACGAAAAGCACCAGCGTCGTTTTGAAATCCAATTGGGCACGGTTTCGCAATAACAACGTCCCTTCAATAAATAAAATAAAATAAAATATAAACAAGACACCGCCGGTCGATTTTTTCCCTTTTACTTGATGATCCTGCAAACCAAATCCGAGCCGTCCACCGAATCGCCTTCCTTGACTTGAAGTCCGGAGACCTTGCCGTTGTGAGGGGCAGAGATGACCATTTCCTGAGAATCGAGTTAGTACACTTGTAATGCGTAAAGCCATCGGGTAGGGGAAAGCGTAAAAAACATACCATCTTCATCGCGCTGAGGACGGCAAGAGGATCTCCCTTCTTCACCTCAGATCCCTCCTGAACCCTCAGTTCGACGAGGACTCCAGCCATAGGAGCACCGACCTGGCTGCTGTCACCAGGATCAGCCTTGGGACGGCTGATGTTCTCAACAGCCGCCGCCCTGTCCTCGACAGTAACCTGTCGGACCTCTCCGTTCATCTCGTAGAAGACCTCCCTCATACCCGTGTTGTCGCTAAGGGGGCCGACGGCGAGAAGCTTGAGGATAAGAACCTTACCCTTCTCGAGCTCGACGTGGAACTCCTCGCCAATGTCAGGCTTGGAGAGGAAGTACTTGGTGGGGAGAACTGAAAGATCGCCAAACCTGGTGGTGAACTTCTTGTAGTCCTCAAACACCTTAGGGTACATGACGTACGAGGCAATGTCACAGTCGGTGACCTTGCCGTACTTCTTGGAGAGCTCGCGCTTGGTCTTGGTGAAGTCGACGGGGTCGAGGAACAGACCGGGGCGAGCATCGAGCTTCCTGCGGCCACGGAGGGCATCAGTGCGGAGGGGTTCAGGGAAACCTCCGTATGGCTGGCCCATCATGCCCTCGAAGAACTCGAGAACCGATCCAGGGAAGTCGAGTTGAGAAGCCCTAGCCTTGACATCCTCGGGAGTAAGCTTATTAGACACCATGAACTGCGCAAGATCTCCCACCACCTTCGAGGTAGGAGTGACCTTGACGATGTCTCCGAGAAGCTCGTTGGCATGCTCGTAGGCCTTCTTCGTCTCGGCCCACTGAGATCCGAGGCCGAGCTGAGAGGCCTGGAACATCATGTTGGTGAGCTGACCACCGGGGATCTCGTGCTCGTAAACCTCGGGGTCGGGGCCGGTGAGGTGAGCCTCGAAGGGCGAGTAGAGGAGACGGAGCTGGCCCCAGTACTGATCGATGGCCCGGATGTGGCGAACGTTAAGGTCGGGCTGGAGTTCGCTGCCTTCGAGTGAGGCGAGGATAGCGTTGATGCTGGGCTGCGAGGTCATGCCCGACAAGCTGTCGGTGGCAGCATCGACGACGTCGGCACCAGCCTTGGCACAGGCGGCCATGGAAGCGACACCGGTACCGGCAGAGTCGTGGGTGTGGACGTGAATGGGCAAGTCGGGGTACTTCTTGCGAATGGAGCCGATCAGAAGGGTGGCGGCATGGGGCTTGAGAACACCGGCCATATCCTTGATGCCAAGGATGTGGATGTCAAGCTTGACAAGCTCATCGACGAGCTGAAGGTAGTAGTCGAGGTTGTACTTCTTCTTGGGGTTCAACATGTCACCGCTGTAGCAAACGGTACCCTCGACCACACCACCAGCCTTGTGGACGGCCTTGATACCGACCTCGAGCTGGTGGATATCGTTAAGGGCGTCGAATACTCGGAAGATGTCGACACCATTCTTCTTGGCCTGGTCGACAAAGTGGTTGATGGCGTTGTCGGGGAGAGAGGCGTAAGCGACACCGTTGGCGCCTCGAAGAAGCATCTGGAAGGGGATGTTGGGTACGAGCTTTCGCATACGGCGAAGTCGGTCCCAAGGGTCTTCGTAGAGGAAGCGCATAGCAACATCGAAGGTGGCGCCTCCCCAGCACTCCAAACTGTAGAGGTTGGCCAGGGCATGGCTGGTCTCCTTGGCGATGTTGAGAAGGTCGACCGTTCGGACACGCGTCGCCAAGAGCGACTGGTGGGCATCGCGCCATGTGGTATCCATAATCATGCAACCCTTGTTCGCCCTGACGGCCTTGGCGAAAGCCTTGGGGCCCTGCTCGAGAATGATCTGGCGCAGACCCTGCTTGCTGGGCTCGCTGACATCGATCTTGTTGCCGTTGTCGTCGGTAAGCTCGGGGAGGATAATCTCGCCCTTGAATTTGGGCTCGCCAACCTGGCCCTTGATGCTGCTGCCGTTGACGGCGACGTCGCCGAGGTAGCCAAGAAGCTTCTGGGCACGGTTCTGGCTGCCGATGAGGTCGAAGAGGGAGGGAGTATCGTCGATAAAGGTGGTCCAGCAGTTGCCGCTGATGAAAGTCGGGTTGGTAAGGAGGGAGGCAAGGAAGGGAATGTTGGTCTTCACACCACGAATGCGGAATTCCACGAGGGCTCGAAGCATCTTCCTCCTGGCAATTTCGTAGGATGAACCGTGGCAAGTGCACTTGACCAACATGGAGTCGTAGTGAGGAGTGATGACGGCGCCAGCGAAGCCGTTACCGCCATCAAGGCGGACACCGTTGCCACCAGAAGATCGGTAGACCTCGATCTTTCCGGTATCAGGCTGGAATCCCTTAGCGGGATCTTCGGTGGTGATTCGGCACTGGATTGCGAAACCTCGAGTGGTGATGGTCTCCTGGGTGAGGCCAAGCTGCTGGAGGGTAGCACCGGCGGCAATCTGGATCTGGGCGGCAACGATATCGATACCGGTAATCTCCTCAGTAATGGTGTGTTCGACCTGGATACGGGGGTTGATCTCAATAAAGTAGTATCGGTTCTGCTGGTCAACCAAGAACTCGGCAGTACCAGCATTGCGATAGTTGACGGACTTGGCCAGCTTGACGGCGTCGGACAAGATCGAGTCACGAACGTTGGCGGGAAGGTCCTTTGCCGGGGCAATTTCAACGACCTTTTGATGCCTTCGCTGCACGGAGCAGTCTCGCTCGTACAGGTGAATGATGTTGCCGTAGTTGTCACCGAGAAGCTGCACCTCAATATGCTTGGGCTTATCAAGGAAGCGCTCAACGAAGACAGTTCCGTTACCGAAAGCGGACTTGGCCTCAGAAGTCGCGCGTTCGAAAGATTCCTGGAGATCCTTTTCCTCGCGGACAACCCTCATACCACGGCCACCACCTCCATAGGCGGCCTTGATGATGATAGGGAAGCCGTAGGTATCGGTGAAGGTCTTGACAGCTTGAAAGTTGTCAACGGCATCCGGGGTACCAGGTACGACGGGCACGTTAGCCGCAATAGCGAGCTTTCGAGCAGAGACCTTGTCACCAAGGGCAGTGATAACTTCGGCGGGGGGACCGACGAACTAGAGGTGACAATTATGCGTGAGCTCACAGAGCGAAACGAGTGTATTAGCACATGAGAAACTTACCACAATGCCGGCATCCTCGACCTTCTGGGCGAATTCGGCATTCTCAGAGAGGAAGCCATAGCCTACGCGAGGAATGTTAGCACAACCGTGGGTTTAACAACAACTCTCTGCAGGGAGTATATAAAACCCCCTCCGGTCTCGAAGTAAGCGTGCATATGTAAATATATACATGAACGTATATACTTATATGTTATATTGCACAGAAGAATAGAGAAAAGGTTGGATGTTTGAGAATGGAGAGGGATAACTGCCACAAGAATGCGCGGCTGAGTTTTAAGAAGAGGGGGGGGGGGGACAAACCAGGATGGATCATGTTGGCGCCATGTTCAAGGGCAATCTTGATGATCTCATCACCAGCAAGATAAGCTCCTACTGGAGTGTACTGGCCACGCTTGCCAATGACATATGCCTCATCGGCCTCTATATAAAAGCATTAGTCTACCAGGTCTGAGTTGAGACATATTCATAAAGAGCTCAAAGAAGGACTTACTCTGCCTGTGCATGCTAAGACGGTCCTCATAACTAGAGAGGTGTAAGTAATATGGCCTCTCGTTTGTAATGCAACTAGCTAGTGTTGCTGTTTGGTAGAGCTAGAGTGCAAGTTACCTGAAGACCGCAATGGTATGCAGTGAAAGCTCATGGGCCTATCCGAAAACCGGTTAGTCTGGAAAAAATTCACTGCTAGAGTGGTGGGGAAAGGCAAGGTGCAATTGCAAGCAAGCAAAGTCCGGCCAACATGCAAACTGCAAACCGAAATCAGGGTGTAAACAGTAACTTACAGTTCTGAAAATCTGTTTATCCAAAAGAGATATAGTGAGCTCTCAGGGTTCCAAAAAATGAAGGGAAAGAGAA
Organism: Scedosporium dehoogii; assembly: GCA_002812735.1. Taxonomy (NCBI): domain Eukaryota; kingdom Fungi; phylum Ascomycota; class Sordariomycetes; order Microascales; family Microascaceae; genus Scedosporium; species Scedosporium dehoogii. The sequence goes on from PGIR01000096.1 coordinate 125,166, forward strand.
TTGCCAAAGGCAGGAGTTAAATGAGTCATACACGAATAGCTAGAAGAAGGCGCTGTTAGCAAACTGTGTCCCATGATTGTCACACTGGATGGAGTTGGCATTTGCCCGGGGCAAACTTACGAATTTCACCTCGGTTAGCAACTGGAGACAGTAAATGGAGTGGTTAGCACACAATCACAAGTCAATTGGACTCGAGACGCCCCGAGGAAGCAATTGAAGCATACCCAAGATCTTCTTCACTTGCATAATGCTGGAATTGGCCCGGATGTGGTGGACCGTCTGAGTCTCCTTGATGTCATCCTCCTCATCGAAGACATCAGCAAAGGTGAGGTCGGTTTGGGGCGGGGCGTGATCCATTGTGGCGAGAGGAGCGACAGAACTCGAAGGTATGGGGGAGGAGGTTGGACTCGGTTCTGTCGAGAGGGAGAGGATGGAGGATGATCGAGGAGAGAAAGAAGGTGCGAGGACGAGCTTGGGAGGTCCGCGAAGATATGGACGAGGTACTGCTGCGAGACGTGAGGGACGAACGGTGGTTTACTCAAGCAACCAAGGTCCGACGAGACGGTGAGACTAAATCGGCTATTAGTGATTGCCTATTAGTGAGGCGACGGTAACGCAGAACAATGTCCGTAAAACTAATGGTAATCCCACGCTTTGTGAATGGTTAGATGGTGGGGTTGCGCTAAGGACAGGGGTCCCGGGAAATCGAAGGAGAATGAGCAGGAGTGGGAGCAGGAGGTCCTGATTCCAAGTGACAGTGCACGGAATACAAGAGCCAGGCCTATCCGCCCTGGTATTTTTTTTCTTCCTTTTTTTCTTTTGGTTGCTTTTTGGGAGAACGGTTGGAAGCGCTATGTTGTCGGGGGGTGGAGGATGGGGTGGAGGGGTGAAGGAGTGGAGGGGCGGAGGGGTAATTCGAAGCTGCTGAGCTTTCAGAAGTGAAAAAGTGGGAGAGACAACGGGAGGGTGTGGGAGCCGAAGTGGGAGAGCCGACATGGAGGGGTGGGAGCAGAGAGCACAGGCCCGAGCCTGGGAAAGGATTGAGGAGTGGGGAAAAATGCGACAAGGTTGTAGAGCGCGAAGTATTGATTTGACTACACTAGTAATAGGGCGATAGTGGTGGGACAACGGAATAGGCGGTGGAGGGGCAGAGTGGCAGGGTAGAGGACTTAAGGACTTTGAGGACTTGAGGGTAAGTGGACTTCAAGGTTGGTGTTGTGGAGGGGCGAAAAAGACGGGTTGGGCTGATCAGGACCAATTGATCAATTGATCAGGGCAGTCTGGCGTGAATTGATAATTGATAAGGGAACTTGAATAAGTCGAGGTACTCACATAGTTTGTTTTGCACACTAATACACACACCGGACAAAGGCAAAGAGGGCCAAGGGCACAAGGCTATGTTCCAAGAGAACCTGGCTGATTCGAGGGTAGGTTCAATTGCCCTTCAATCCCCCTGTCCTCGTCCGGGAAGGGGCTGTTGATCTGTTATCTGTTGTTCTTAGTGTTGTTGTTTTTTCCCTATCAAGGACGTGGGTGGTGGTGATGCAAGAAAGTGTCAGGTTAAGACCAGATCCGAGGTTAGATGATATCGATATCGAACCAAGGCTGGGCTAGTGAAACTAGAGTTCAAGGAGGACAGAAAAGAAAAGAAAAAGATCGAGGAAGAGGGTGGGAGAGGGAGACGAGATATTAGAGTCCGGGTGAAGGGGGTTAAGTAGTTGAACTGATGCCTATCGTTGGAACGAGCTGCTGAAGCTTCGGGTGTTGAGGAGCTCAAAGGACTGAGCTTGAGCCGACCGAGAATCAATCCAGCCAATTAATTGGACGAGAAGCTCTGCTCTTTCTTCAAGAAATTGATCCATTGATGCATCAGCGCCTTCGAGGACAATTTGTACTTCGCAGCTCACATTGATTGTACATGTACATGATAACCGCCACGAGGGAGAACATTGAAAGCACATGGGACCTATCCGACAGCTCTGGCGGGCGCTGCAAGAACCTCACCCACCAACGATCGAGCCATTGATTGACCAATTTGACACCCTTCTTCAACAATGCTCCATCTTCCGGGTGGCCTCGGGCTTGGTACATGTACACTGCATCAGTTAATACTTCGTACTCGTTCATCACGACTTCGCCCCGCCATAGATGTACGACGTAGTGTGCAGTGAACTTATTGATCCAGTTTGCAGGCCCATCTCGATGTGCGAGTTAAACGAAGTACTATCCAATGTGCCCATCCACAGAAAGTGGAAGAGTCAATGGCGAGAATAATTAATCAATCCTGTAACCAGTTTCTTGAAAAAAGGCCTCCCCCACGAGCAGTAGCTGAGCAGCTCGGTGCCATTTGTCACGGAAAATTGCAAAATAATTCAAAGCGTTACAGTTCCCTGGACCAGGGGGGAGCTGGCTGTTTGGACAGATAGTGTACATCAGGTCAATCCCTTGATATCGGATCCTGCAGTACCCCACTCCCAAACCACCCTCCCGACCGCCCCCGTCCACATCCAGGGTGCGTAAAGCCATGCTCGACACATGCGATTGATCGATTCGACGGTCTTGTTAGATGTCAAGCAGGAAGAACGGGCAAAGGCGCGGGCCCCCGGCCTGTATAGACCCAGGATAGCTCCGAGAGAAGGGGGGGTAGGAGCACATGGATGAACATGGGTGGCTCTCACCTGCAGCATCACCCTGCAAGCTCTCGTGCTGGTTGAGCTTCCGACGCCAGTGTGCGGCAAACCACCACAGACATACCCTTGACGGGGAGCAACGGATGATGTGTTGTTGACCAACCACCAAAGATACCATTACAGAATACAATTTGATCGCAACGAGTACGGACGAAGTAATTGGAACATTGCGTGCCATGATACACGACGCTCTCGCAGCCAGCACGACAGATGTTGGGAAGGGAAAAAAAAAAAAAAAGGTTACGCGTGGGACGAAGGATGAATTTTCCCTTAACGATGTGGAAGTCGGTAAGGAGATTTTCCCGATTCACATAATATGCAGCAGATTATGTGTGAGGATAGGTCATTTTCCAGCTCCATGGATCTGCAGCACGGCACAGAAACGGAGGCAACTGTTTTGGGGTCGTTGAGCGGTCCGTATACAACCTTGAAGTCTTAGGTTTCCAGATCGGTTGAGGAGACTATGACAGGCAGATCGCCAAACATACAGAAGTGCGGGAAAGAGAAGTCCCCGAGGAAAAAAAAAATTGATAATTAAATAAATAAAAATCAAAAGAGAAAGGACATTGGGACTGCAGTTGATGAAATGGAGATGATAAACATGCAGGGCCTGAGCCGTGACACGCTCGCAATCTCGAAACTACAGCAATGTTGGTTGAGTTTTTTATGTCGTGAGAATGGCGGTAAGGTAAGATCCCGTATCGCCCTGGTCCACTTCGCAGCACCAAGCTAAAAGTCAGCCGACTGACGGGCGAGTAAACTGTCTGCATCCTTTAAAAAGTTGCTCAATTTCAAGAAAAGAATAAAGGCACCTGCCACTCACGCAGCTGGAGGCCATCAGCCAGTAAACGGGACACGGGGAAACGGCGCAGCGCGGGGGTCACAAGCCAGGGCCAGTCCACCCCCGCCAATGGGTCCATGCATATCATTGTATCCATCGTAGCCATCAATCAAGCAGTCTGCCCCTCCAGCTTGGGGCACTGAACGAAACTGGGAATCGATCATTGATCTCAGCACCCTGGACCTGGAGCACTGAGCACTGAAGTTTGGCGCACCCCCTCCAAAAATGATTCTAGCGCAAGGCAAAGACCCAAGGGGTCCCTGGATCAGAATTTGGCCCGTGTGTCTAGTGTAAATCGGTGAGGTAATGCCGAAAGCGTCGTAATTTCGAGCAAAACACCCGGAAACCGTTCCAACAAGCTCCGTCAAGACCGTTTCGCCTTGCAGTACCTCAAGACAAAGAACTACGAAGTAATACTGCGTAAACCACATGTACTTCGCAGTGTAGGAAGTACAAGAGAACGAGGGACGAGTTCGCAGGAGGACGATTACGGCCCGCGGTACAATTCACCAGCTCGTTTTTTTCCCTTTCTTTTTTATTTTTTTATTTTTTTCGTGTGACCCAGTGACCCAACCTCAACGCCTGTCTGGGCGAGTCGTTCATGTGAGCCAACCTAGCTCACTATCCATGCAGATTATTTTTCGTAAACAGTTTTCCCGTCTTGGTAAAGGCCATTGGGAAACCACGGGTCAAGTGGGGAGCAGACATCAATACTCCGTACATAAGATTACGAAGACACAGCACAGACGGGTAATGATAAAGTGAAAAGAACAAATGGAAGCAAATTCCGCGATACCAAAAACGAAGACATTTCGCCGCCTTCCCCGGAAAGCCTCCACAACTTGCAAGGAACTGATGAAACACACCGAATTTGATGAGATTTGAACTTAGTGTACTTCGTAGTGTTGAGCCTCAAACAAGGAAGGGGAGAGCCACATCCACGGCTAACGCAGGACTTATTTTCACGGGGAAAGGATCAATTTGATACATGCAGGGAAAGCCAAGAAAGCCAGAGGGGTATTAGCTTCTACGAAGTACTTCGTACAAGCTCTATCAAAGAAAGAGAAAAAAAATTGATCAGTTGCTCCAGTAACCCCGAGTTTCCGATCCCGACCTCGGCTTTGCGACACCCCAAGGACTCAAGGAGATATCGGCTTGGTTGTCGCCAGGATTCAGAGCGTCGGCCAAATTATCAGGTTCTTCCCACTCTTCCCGCCTTGTCTCTTCTCTCTGTCTTTTTTTCTTCTCCTCTTTTACTTAAAATTTCTGCTCACGGGGCCACATGGCGTCATCCAACGACTTAGCAGAGCGAGTCAAGAAAGTGATGTTGAGCCCTTGAGCCTTTGATTGATGGATCAATTCATGGCTCAGGTCTTCTTCGCCGGGCCCTCCAGCTCCCCCTCCACGTCCCGGCAGCTTGCTGGCACCCGCTCCGTTTTTGCCTACGTAAACTAAACTAACTTATTGTTTCTTTGCATGCCTTTGCCACACCCTCAGACGTCCCGTACATGCAAGAATCACCTGTTGAGTAAGATGGGACGATAGGATTTGGCGGCATGGCATATCACAGATCTCTCCGCCCCCCGAGCGGAGATAATACCATTGGTTTACACTACAGCAAGTGGCGAGTGTGACCGCGCCTATCAATTGCATGTCTTCTTTAACTTTTCCAGCCGGTGTAACTGAGATAGCACTCTAAGAGTCTAGACCCGTGTCTTCGAGCTGGGTTTCGACGTTTTCAGTCCTCCAGTTGGCCCAATTGCTTCCATTGAAGTTCAAACAAGTTTCCTTTCCATGATCCAGTCTCTTCACGTCTTCACGTGGACGAGTACAATGACAATGAATTCAAGTCATATCATCTACTTCGTCGAACAGCCATGCTCCTTACATCGTGAAGCCATGACAGGGCGGGATGCAAGATCAACCGGGAGTCTGCTTCAAGATTCCCGCTATCACGGAGCTAAAATCTTCAGAGTTACGCTTTTATACAACTATAACTGGACATGTATACGATACCTATTTGTACCTCTCAAACGTGCACATGCCGACATGGCGTTCGCAGGTTACGGGCGCCAGGCACATGCTTTCTCCAGGCCTGTCAAAGTAGTCGGTTGTGCTGAGAACCTGCCGCCATCAGGTGAGCGTAGCCCTTTTTTGCCCTTTCCGGAGACAATACGACCAATCAACCAGGTGCGTGAGGGTATCTTCCTGTGCTTTGCATACCTTACCTGTACGTTATAAGCGAACTTCCCGCGTTTGGACCCTGAATGCTTCAGAAACGCTTCCTCATCCTGCTAGGGCTTGCCAATCGTGGATACTTCATGCTGTCAAACCGCCCAACCTCGATGGCCTGAAAGTCCGAATCCTCCCGCACTTAGGGGGAACCAATCCCTCGGGAAGCCCAGTCCGCCATTCTCCACCCCTCTATTGGCTCCTCTGAAGTGACCAAACCATCCACCTTTCCGACAGGCCAGTCAGTCTTCCATTGCCGGGCATGTATCGGTAACCGGGCTGGAAAACGTAACCTTGTGAAATCCCTCCGTTGGTTTCGTGACGGTCCAATTTTTTTTTCCTTCCCCTTGCCTTGGTCTTTACCCCGGACCTTTGTTTCTGACCGGAATCCGCCGTCTTCGGCCGGCTTAGTCCCCAAGAGCCGAGCTGAGGCGGATTCTCCCGAGGTCTCCCTCCCCCTTCTTCATAAACGAACGCCATCTCTCGCGTGGTCTTCGTCACCGAAGACCCCCCATCACAAGTTCCCCCTTGTACCTGTGACCCTGTGACTGTCATTCTTTTACTCAGAGCCGGTGCTTCGGCTTCAGAAAGCCGAGCTTGTTGTGTGAGAATTGACTTTCCCCGGATTTTTTCTTGACCCGCTAGTATGCGTCCGTTCCCCTCCACCCCTCCTCACCCCCCTCCCCCTTCTTGCCTGCCCTGTAGAATGAAGCTCTTTGAGGCGTTCTGTTGGTTTGTGTATGTATTAATGCTGCTGGCGCTGACAGCGGTGTGTGTCGCTGCGCCTCGAAGGCTCCCAAGCTCCCCTTTGGCCGGCGTTTACCTCGGTGGTAGTCGTGATTGTACTAATACGCTTCCGTTCCCGTTTCTCCCCATCGTTGATCATCGTGGCTAAAGGAAATATGGGGGTGTCATCACCGTTTTGACGAGAATAGAAACATGTAAGGATTGAGGCATGCCAAGTTGTGCAGGCGGCGAACCTAGGTCATTCGCTGACCTCTATGTATTGTACTTTTGTCCTGGTCCAATGGCAGGACCTTGATAAGTCTATGTTAACCTCTTTCCCTCAACCAAAACATTGGTCATTAAACCTTTCCTCGAAATTCCTCGAGAAGGGGCAAGAAAGAAATCATATCGGAACAGAAAACCTCCCTCTTATCACCGTGGTATATGATATTCTCCCACCTGCAAACAACCACCCCCGACATTCATTTGCATGCCAGTCAGCCACGCACACTGGCTGGTACGACGACTGAAGCACGCGCATTCTTACATCTCACCCTGCATCATTCAACAGCAACAACCAACAATAGTCTTTTTATGCCTTCTTCTCCTCGAGTTTAGGAGGGGCCGGGGTGCTCTTCTGTGCCGCCTCCAACTTCTCTCTACCGCCCCAATAAGTGTAGTCTAGGTATCGGTAACCCTGTGTGAGTTGTGCGCCGCCGTTGACGAAGTGGCACATGAAGAGAAGGTAGTTCGGAGGTGTGACAGCAAGAGCATATCGCATGAAGGTGCAGGAGTATATGCAGAGAGCAGCAGTCATCTGGCCCGAGATACTAAACACACGAGTTCCACGTTAGCAAGAGCTCTCTGTGGATGATGTGGAGGGGTACCCACGGCCGGGTCCCGGGTCCCGGTGTGGGGATTGGGGAATTGGGGAAGGGGGGGGGGGGGGGGGGGGTTGTGACTACTGAGGACGAGGAAACCTACAGCTCAGGGCTTTTTTGTGTGTCCATGATGGCTGCTAGGGGGATACCGAAGTTCGATACAGGGCCCCAGAAGTCTGCGAAACATTGGTTAGTATTCTTCTATCGAACCTCCAGTTCTTGAAGCTCCTATTGCTGCATCCATCGAGATAGGCTGGCGATAGCCAACAAATACCCGATACCCCAAAAAGAAGGGAAAAAAAATCCAAAAAAGAAGCAATGAAGCGGGAAAAAATCAAACACTCTAGATAAGGAAAGGAAACACGTACGAGTTGAACAGACATAGTTGAGGACAGGATTCGCCCTAATCTTAGCATTGACAGCCTTCACGAATGCAGCCATGGTTGCGGTTGTGTTGTTGTGACGAGACAAAAAAAATGCCAATTGTTGATAAGGGCGATAGATGTTGAGATGAAGTCCTGGTTTGTTCGGATGTTGAGAATGAAGTTTATTATCTCCGGAACCAGACCATATTTGGGAAGGCATGCAAGGGACCTATTAAATCACGTGATCACAGCCTATGACTCAATGCCTTCCCAAATCTCTGGGCTTGAAGCTTGGCAATTTGAAGCTTGTGAAAGGAAGGAGGAATGCTGAAGATGACAACCTTGGATAATTCTTTGTGCAAAGTTGCTGGATTGTGAATAAGTCATACTTGTATAACTCCCCATTTACAGACAACCTTTGATGAAGAAGCTGGTGAAGAAACCATGTCGTTGAAAGACCTGGAAATGACTCTTTATGCAAATTTATATACTCTATGGCCAGATATCTTTGATGATCCCAACTCCAGACTCCTTTCAGCGCCTCGACTCGGACTAACATAAAAGCAGCCCCGGGCACCATCTCCATCGAAACTTCACTCTATCTCTCTCGCTTCTCATCTCCTTTCTTATATATATTAAAACTCGTCCTCTACTCAGCTCTCACGGGCGAGGACCAGGGGGACGAGTAATGGTAGCTGCGAGGAGGGCATTATCGCCCATCAAGCCGTCTTTGACAGCGTCAGCCCGAAGGTTCGACCTGCCTTTGCGCCTCTTCAAGCCCTCGACATACGGGGGTTTAGGTTCCACGACTATCCGAACCTGGATCTGGGGCCGCTGCGTCTCGGCGGTCCTCTGAGGAACAGGTTTCCTGGGAATAGTGTGAGAATTGGCTGCTCTAGTATGAGTAGTGCCCTTCGATACCGTGGGTCTAGCAGAGGATGTCGTCGTCGTCGTCGTCTTTCCGTTCGAATCAGCCGCTCTAAACAGAACAGTTTTCGGCATGTTTTGGGCTGCGGGCTTCGCACCGCTTGCCTGAGATGCATTCGGCAACATTTGCAGCTGCGTCCTTCGACTCTTTGCCGCGCCGGCGTCGCCCACAGAAACATCTCTGGGGTAGTGTGCACGAGTAGCAGCGGCGTTGAGCGTTTCCTCCGCTACCATTTCAAAAAATAATTCATCCTTGTCCAGGGCGCTTCGAGTTCCGTACTTGACTTCCATGTGCGGCATTAGCATCCCGCGTACAAAGGATGGTGTCCGGCGCTGTTGTTGAAGCGCGCCACCCGCCCCGTTTCCAGACCGTGTCTGTCCCTGCGTTAGCCTATCATTCGTGGCACTCGCCGACCGAGCCCCCGGCACTACCCATGCGTCGCGGGTAGGTTGGTGATGATGACGATGTCGCCCTGTCACCTGGGGAGGACTTTGCACGACGACTTGTCTAACCATGGCCACTTCCCTCTTCGACAAAGGATACCACCTCCTCTTCCACTGGCGCTGAGTCCGAAACAAGGCCTTGCGGAAACGAAGAGCTCTCTTCCCCACCCCCGCAACCCGCGCAAACGTGAGGTTACCGCCGAAAGAGGTCCAGATTCTTTGTGCGCTCTCCACCGCCGCCGCAGGTTCGCCTTCGCCCTCCGAGTCCGTCTCTAGCCCCTTCAGAGCACAAGTCGGACATACGTGGCGGATGTATTCGGTCGTGACAATAGTCTTGCAAGGTTTGAAGGCTTCGAAGAGAGGTGGTTCCCTGTACTTGCACCAGCTCTGAACGATGTGTTTGTGGTTGCAGTCAAAGGTTATCGTATGCTCGAAACACATGTTTGCTCGGGTTTCGTTATGTATCGAGGCTTTTGGGTGCGGAAAGATGGTTTCTAATCAGGTTAGGACGTTCGGGTTTGGAGGTTGGATTCGGTTCGTTACGTTTAAAGCTGGTGTCTTCCTCGGGAATCTCGAAGTTTGAAAAAAGAAAAAAAAAAGGGTAGGCAGATATGTCTCTAAGTTTGGTAGATTTCGAGTCGTATGTCTTTCGATTGCGATATCTGACCGGGCAAGTTGAATATCAAGAACGGTAAACCATATTTTGGGAGCAAAGTTGCTCGAAAACGAAAGTGATTCGGGATATTTATGTTCGTGCCTCTCCGTAGCCGTTCAAAGCATCCAGTTGCTGGATTTGGCCTGCTTCTTTGTCCTTGGACGAGTCCGAGGCGTTGGCACGCAGGTCAAAGAGCCTGTCCGGCTCAGTGCCTTTGTCCAGGAAGATGGACAGGACTAGGTTGATTGGCAAACACGCAACTATTTATACTTGATAGAGGAGCCATGAAGCCAAGGTAGGAGGCAATACCGGAGCCATGAGGCATTGAATCCTAGTCTCTCTAGCTCCTGTGTGAGTGTGTGAGGGAGGACTGGTGCCTTGAGCTTTTAAATGTGTAATAAATCTAAAGCCCAGTTATCAGAATTGGTTTGCTTTCCTGTCCATGTAGTTACACCAATGTAAAAGAAACCAAGAAGAATGTTCATTTGTCTTTCATATCTACCTGAGCAGTGCAGTTCATTGGGGAGAATCAGAAATAAACTTGCAACTGCCATTCATGTCTCATTTGATAGGTCTGAACTGAAACCTTCACACCACCATCTGAAGACAACCATGTGTATATCAAAAATCAAAGGACACAAATGCATCATGCCCTGCCTTCCAAAACGCCTTGCATTGCAAGAAATAAAGCAAACCCTTCTGATCACTGCTCAACTACACCCTGTCAAGTTTTATGCTAGATATCGGTAGGTAGGGGTTGATGCATCTTCGACACGCTCAAGGTAGTCTCGTGCAATGAGATCTTCAATACGCCTTTTAATCATAGGCAACTCAGGCTTAAACCTGCCCACAAGCTGATCAAGGACTTCGGTGATGAGTTGAGTATGCATAAGCTGCTTTCGTTGCCTAGTGTTTAGATGCCCTGTTAGTTAACCGCAACATTTTGCCTCCTTTGTGGAGATATACTATGTGGGGATACTATGAAATTGAATACAAAACAACTTACTTCATGATTCGGACAATGGCAGCATCGATCAAGTGTGATCTAGTTTGGTCCGCCTTGGCAGCTGTCGCCTTCCTCTCCTCATCACCCTCGACCTTTGAAACAGATGTTATCGTGGGGGCCTTGATTTTGATTGTCTTGCTAGCGAATGCGTTGTTGAACTTGAACCTGTCTCCAGGCTTGACAACCTTGTTTTGAGGGTCTTTAGCAAGGACCCGGCACTTCGGAGCGACGGCGAGGGCCATCAGTGTTCTTGTGAGGTCGGGTGCGGGGATGTTTGTCTTGGCCTGGATCTCCTCAAACGACAGAGATTCGTCGTCATCCATATCATTGAAGAGTAGAAGGACAACCATGCCGTAGGTAGGGGCGCTGACTTCGTAACGCCTCTCTCGGGCCAGAACGCCCGACTTACCTGGGACAGGCGGGAATGTGCACCTAATATCCGCCGAACCAAGGGTGCCGACCCAGGTAAGCTTCCTTCCGACGCGGTTCTGGAGATAGTGTTGTTTGATGCTATCATGTAATTTCCTAATCTCCTCCGGGTATGTGCATGGCGCCACTTCGCCTTCTCCGATCTGCGAGGAACGGCCCATTACCTCCGCGGGCCAATTATTTGTCGTGAGAATACTGACGGAGACATCAATTCCGCCAGCATCACCTGTCACCAAGCGCATCTGTTCGCGGTAGTTGGCAGTAAACTCGGCCGACGTATCCAAGTCTCGAAGCATGCCCTCAAACTTGAAGGCAAATTGGTTTCCGAATTCTTGCTTCATGCGGAGGATGAGCTGCTTCTCTACCTCGTGGCTACTCGACTTGGAATGGAGGAGACGGCGTGCCAAATGGCGTTGGTAATAACGCTCGAACATGTCCATGTCATTGAGGTAGCACATAAGGGCAATGGCTTTTTCCAGGATGACGTCGATCTCTGCTTCCGTCTTGTCGCGGATGCCTCGTCGCAAACTGTCGTCGATGAAAAGTGACACAAACTCAGACGAGCGATCGAAGGAGTTGATGAAAGAGGAGAAGCTCTTCGTGATTGCAGTCTGAATAGCGAGGTCTTTCTTGAAGCATTCAGACCAGATTCTATCGAACTTATCTTTTAGACTCAACACATCATCAACCCATTTGATAGCCGCCGCTGTCTGCTGGGCAGCGGCCGTGAGCTGGGAAGGCTTGGCCCGGCCACCAGCATCGGTTTTGCCAGTGGCTTCGTCGTTCTTGTCAGCCTCCCCGGGCGCAGAAGCCGTAGGCGTCGAGAAATCGGTGGCTTGCAGAACTCTTTGGATCTCCCTTCCTAATTCAATAACATGGCTCTCCAGAACTCTTATAACCTTGCCTTTAGCTGTAGGATCGGGGTTCACAAGGGAATACAACGTCGAGAGTTCTTGGAGTTTTCCGCTGTCAACGAGCCACTTGAGGCCGGTATCCAGAGCCAGAAATTCATCGAGGTGTTTATGGACCATCTCTTCTTCCACAAGTGAGATAAGTCTGCCACGGGTCTCGGCGAGAATCGTAGTGCCGCATCTGTCACTCTCCTCATCGAGCCTGTCGGGAGTATGTCGGATCCAGGCAGTGCAATCGCCTTGGCTGAGGAGCCTCTGGGCCTCATTCGCGTAGAATTCCCCGGTGACTCTCAGAAATTCTGGTTCGAAACGGGTCAGATACAGCCTCTCATGCCTCGCCTCCTGATCGGTCTCGTAAAGCCCATCTAGGATTCCGATGCAATTCCTGATAAGTCCACGGTCAACGATGTCTCCGACTCGCTCCATCTCGATCTGATCAATGAGGACAGTGACTAGAAGATCTATGAGGGGTACTCCATTGATCTCGGCCTTCAATACGTCGTCGCGGTAAAGTCCGATGGTCGTCGTGAAAATGGATGGGTGTTTAGCAACTTCTGTGCAACTCTTGTCCATATACATCAAAATATCGGCGATCATGTTCATAGACGTCTCATGATCCACCCAGGTATCTCGTAAGGACCGAAGGAGCTTCTGACCCAATTGACGGCGCTCGTTGGCCGAGGTGGTTGTAGATTCGAGGGTAGCAACGAATTCGGGTGTGATAAAGTCGAGTAGCTTGGCAATAACATTCTCTCGTAGCCATTTCCTTTCAAAGTCTTTGATGCGTTCATATAGCTCAGGGCCCTTCTTAAGAATGACCACCTTATAGCCTACACGGTACAGCTGCTCGTACTGCCAATTCGATGCGTTCATATTGTGGATGTCGGTCATTGCGTCGCGAAGTGTATCCCAGCTCGATTCGAAGTAGTCTTTTTCACCCTGCTGACCTGACCCAGGCTGGGTATTAAGTTAGCATCGGGTTTGATATCCGTAGTTGTCACGGGGTAAGCTAGCATGCAGAGGAGAGCTGTGAAGGTACATACCCGCATCACGCGGCGAGGGGGTCGAGGGGGCCTGATTTTCCCTCTCGCGCCTCCTCGACCAGAAATCATCGCTCAGATTTCGAAATGCGCTGATAGAGGCAGGGTTGAGTCTCGTAGGAGTCTTGAGAGGTGGAGGTGGAGAGTTGTAAGGAGCCGTTGGGTGAAGGATGAACACCTCCTCCAGATAGGTCGAGGCAATGTCCCTTGTCCAAAGTGGTGTATTTGGTTTTATCGAGCTTTCCTCAATCACCTAAGGATAGCGGATGTTGCTTAGCGCTGGCATTAACGCGGGTGTTCGTTTTGTTGTCTGGGAAGACCTGGGCGCTAGGTGGGAGGAAGGAAGGATGGTAGGAGGCGCTTCCAAACAAACCAAACGAAACCATACTTTCTGAATTGTGAAAGAGTTAAAGATAGCGCTCGGATTTCCCAAAGCAGCTACACGAGAACAAAAAGTCCTGTGAGCTCCGAGCCAAATGGCATGGGAAATAGAGGAAAGGGCAAGATATTTTAAGAGAAACGATCCATGGATGTGAGGTTGGAGGGTTGGGCCTGCCTATGGAACTTGTATAGGACCAGAGACGTATTATTTGCAGGCGGGCAACAGGCACTGAATCACTAATTGAGGAGGGGTTTATCGATAAGGAGCGTTTTAAAGACGGCGTTCGGGACAGGACACCTGCTGACAGCTGACAGCTGACAGCTCAATAAGCTTGAGATGTCCTGCGTCATGACCTGCCGTGCTGGGGGAAAAAAAGTCGCATCTTTTTTGCCTTGCCATGTCGTACCTTCTTCATCTCATTGCAACTGTTATCGAGAGATTCTGTCCACAACTTCCTCAACATCACCCCCCCCACACATTCGGTCTACACCCTCCGTCCAGCTCCCCTAAGCAAGTCTTATTATAGAACCGCGAGTTCCCATGGCCTCTAGGCTCTCACCACTGTTGCGCCGTATGCGCCCGACAACCACACCTCTGCGACTCTGTCGCCTCCCAACGTCCATCCCCATGCAACGGGTGATTCCCATCCGCTTCGCGCATTCTATCCCCCGACCTCCACCTCGAACCGCCCCTTCCGAAAATGACTTCTTCACATCATCTGAAGACTCCGCCGAAGAAAGCTCGTCAGAAACGCCTCCATCCAAAACCTACGCCCGGCCACCGCCCGCGCCCAACTCCTACCAACTCTCTTTCACCTGCCTCCCCTGCGGCGCCCGCTCCACGCACAACGTCTCCAAGCAAGGCTACCACCACGGCTCCGTCCTGGCCACCTGTCCCGAATGCCGCAATCGTCATGTCATCAGCGACCACCTCGACATCTTTGGTGACAGGAAGATTACCGTCGAGGAGCTCATCCGCGAGAGGGGAGGCATTGTCAGGAAGGGCACGCTCGGCGAGGATGGCGACATTGAGTTCTGGGCAGATGATGAGAGTGCTGAGCCTACCAATTGAGCCGTGGGGGCTGGGTTGGACGCATGAATGAATATCTGGGACTTTTTGGCGTTTACGACACTGCAAAATTTCGCGAGTTTCGCCTTTTGGCACGCATAGACGGAGTTTGGATTGGACACTACTCAACACCTTTGTACACTATCTAGAGAGAAATGATATACCCGAGCAGAACCAATTTGTAGAATAATAACCATAATTGTTCTGGTTTTATTTCCTTTTCACTTTGTTCCTTTCCTTCCTTTTTCTAGTAAAATGCCGTACAATCTATTGTTTCTCTATCTCATTTTTGAGCACCTTGTCTACAGGGTAATATAATCGAAGAAAAATTCCCAGAATAACCAGCACACACCCGAGTAACCCAAAAAAAACACCCAATGAAATTAAAAAAAGAAAATGCTACATCGCCCACGCCTGAGACGCGAATAAGTCCTTACCACCCCTTGTAAGCCTGTCTCTGAGCCTTGTGCTCACGGCCCTTAACCTTCCTCCTCTCCTTCTTCTTCTCGAACTTCTTGCGCTTCTCGCGACCAAACTTCTCCGGATACGCAACCGCCTCAATCTTCCTCTTCGCCGAGCGCTGCTCTCGCTTCTTCTTTACTCCTTCACGAATCTCCAGCAGGTACTTGCTATATTCCGCCGTTCCGAGCTTCTTCTGCAGAGAGTCCATGAGGATCTGAGCCCGCACCTTCAGAGCCTCGTATTTGGTCTTAAATAGCTCGTCAGTTGACGATGGGGTGGGTATGTGCTTGTCCGTGAGGTGATGTAGCGGGAAGAGTATTGTCTTGACGGAGCCGCGCACCCGATCGATGCCCATGCGGCGGCAGAGAGTCTCCAGCACCTCCATGGCGGTGACTTTGGCATTGACAGCCTCCGACTTAGGAGCGCCTTGCTTCCTGAGAATATAAGAGAGTTTCCAGAACAGGAAATGCAAGTCCTTCCGCCGTTTTGGTGCCGCGGCAGATTCTTCTCCTTCTTCGCCGCCCTCTGCCTCGCCACCCTCCTCTTCCTCTTCCTCGTCTTCTTCCTCTTCAGAGTCCGAGGCTGCATCGTCCGTTGCATTCTCGGGAAGGTGTGGGCCAAGGAAGATCAGAATCTGACCAGTCTCCGTCGCTAGTTCTTCAGCGACTATAGGTGTACTCAGAATCCTAATGCCCAGACCAACAAGATCCTCAATGTCTGCACTCTTGAGCTCGGCTCCATACTTGCTTGCCAGAACCGTGCCTTCATCTGTATCCCGGCTATTGCCAGCGAAATGGAGGAGATATGAAGTCGTCAATCTAACAGCGTTGAGCCTTACAGTATTATCGCGGTGGACCATGCACTGGCGAATAAGACGCCAGAGCTCTTGGGAATCAGGTTTGAACAGAGTGGCGGCGAATTTCTCTGCCACAACACGCACGGCATCAATAGTCGTGTTGATAGTATCCGCATCCAATTCCTTAGTCGCCTCAGAGCGGAGGATGCCCAAAACATGATCCAGGAGCAATCGAAGATCCTTCTCGTTTTTAGCGGCTCGCTCGCTAGAATCAAGGTAAAAGGCGAGGATTTTGAGGGCCAGCATAGATACGGCTGGGTTCTCCTCGTTATCGAGCCACGAACGGAGAAGAGTCAAGAACTTCTGCGTCTGCTCCTTGTCGGCCTTCTTGAAGATTTGTTTAATCAACTCTCCTCCGGCGAGTCGACATCTCTCGCTATCATCATTGGCAACGACAAAGACGAGCGGTAGGAAGCAAGCAGATGCGATTTGTTGAACGAAGTCCTCGGAAGACTTGAGCAAAAGTAGATGAATCACTTCCATGACAGAAAGGCGGCCGCCTTCTCTGTCATACTTGAGATTGGCGATGATGAAATTCATCTGCTTCGACCATCGGGCTTTCTTCTGTGGATAGTCACGAAGGAATTGGAAGAACGCGCCTCTGGCAAGATCTCTCGTCTCCTTGTCGTCGTTGGTGATCATGACGGTGCCGACGTAGTCTAGAATGTCGTATACTGCCGCCGTCTCGATCTTACGGTCGAGGACGCACCGAAGGAAGTTGAAAGTGACGGAACGATATTGCGGATCCGTAAGATCATCCTTGAGCTTGCCGACCAACATATCGATAGCTGCATCCTTCACCGTGACATCTTTCCTATCTCGAAGAACAACGGAAATCAGCTTGAGCGCCGCCTGAGAAAGCTCTGAAGTGGTGGATGATGACATTCCGATGCTCTTGGTGGCCTCTTTCACGGCGACCTTGTACAAGCCGGCAGTATCCGAATTCGGGAAGGGAACCTTGGCAATAATGTTGAGAAGCTTGAAGGTTGACATCTTGACCTCAGCCTCGCCATCCATAGCGGCATCTCCCAAGATGGGAATGAACCCTGTAATATTTGCCGCATTTCGCAGGTCGTCGTGTTTTTTCCAGACCGCCCGTAGGATGTCGAGAGCAAAGCGCACCAGCTTATAAGTGTGTTTACTGGTGATGGAACGCTCACCACTCTTCTTCCCATGCTTCTGGACGAGGTACCTCCTCACCCTGGCGTCGACCTTTGGCTGTTCGACGGCGGTTTCTGCCTTGTACACTTCCTGGATGACTTCGTAACAGAAAATTAACGTGTCACGACTCTCCGCGGCCGGATTATGGAGCAGGCCGGAAGTGATCCTTGACAACAATGAATCGATCTTGCGGACCATACGGAGGTCGACCTTTTGAAGCAGAAGAGCCTGAAGGGGTCGTATCAGATCGACTAGGTGCGTAATAGAGGCAGTCTTCGCGATCAGCTCCAGCGAGTCTTGGCTCTTGCTACTTTTAATTTCCTTCATCTGAGTGGTGTAGCCTTCGGCGTCCTTCTCTTGACCGGTAACACCGAAGATGTCATCCATGATGACCGTTACAATAGGCGCTAAGCAGTAGTCGAGGCTCCCCTGGCCGAATTCAGGGATGACAACCAGAAGGATCGAGTGCATAGTGTAGGATAGAACGTGGAGCTGATAACCTCTTGTGAGAGCTCCCCGGAGCTCCTTGAGAACAAACCCAAAGTATTCGGGCCCAAGAATGAGCGCAATCTTTACCAACGTATCTCTTGCCATGTCTCTCGACTCGTCGGCTTTACTTCGCAAGATGTGGCTAATATCAGTAAGGACAGCAGCAAGCCGTAGGTCCATCTCATCGGACGGAAGTAGCTTGAGCAATTTGACGATGATGACGCCTACAGGGACACGATAGCTGACTTCGGACTCATCCTTTTCATGCAGGTGCTTCAAGAGGGGCGGCAAGTAATTTTGGATAATGTCGGATGTAAACTTCTCGCCCGCCGGGATCGTGTCACCCAGTCTTCTAGACGTCTTGGCGGAAACCTCTTGGGGTTTGTCTACATCCATTGCATCAACGGATGTCGGCTTATAGGCGGCCAAGAGAGGGTCAACGAAACGGCCTAAAAGGCGAATTAACGCCTTCTGATGCTCTGGCTTCGATGAGATGTAGCTAATGTAACGCTGCAAGATAGATCGGTAGTGCTTCCAGTCTAACGATGAAGCCAAATCACCAATGACAATGGTAGCCTGTGCGCCGAGCCCGTGATCGTCGCTGCCTTCTTCGCGGCCAAAGATGAAGTGTTCCAAAAGAGGAATGAAGAAGTGGGCTAGATTCTGGCTCGCCATCTCACTCTTGCTATTGGCTTGCTGCAAAATTTGAAGTGCTTCCAATTGCCGTGAGGTGGCAGGACTCAGAATGTTGAAGAAGAATTGAGGCTCAGAGGTCTCTTCATCCGTTTCGTCTAGCAATGCCGACAAGTCGGAGACAGCAGACCATTTCGACATGCGGGACACCAGACGACCCATCACACGAAGATACTCGCGTCGTATGGCACCAGATGGCTCTCGTGCACCGCTGTACATGGCCGGAAGAAGAACGCTCTTCAATTGCCTCTCGAACACAGCTCGCATCATTTCATCCGTGCATGCGGCCGCATCGTTGATGTATTGACGCATCGCATCGGCCGAATTGGATGATAAAATGTTGAACTCTTCATCGAGTCGGATGTAAAACAGCAGATTATGCAATATAGCAAGCCATTGATGCGCCGTTAGGGGCTGCTCCCTTGGTTTGGACAAAGAGTTGAGAACCACAAGACGCCTATCGTAATCCGGCTCATCAATGCGCCCTTCAACAAACGAGTTGAGTTCTCGGCAGAACTCGGCAGACTCTTGAAGAGAGGGATCTTTGCTAGCGAGCACCAAATAAACACGACATAGCGATTCTCTGTTCTCCCTGTCCTTGAAGTAACTGAAAAGCGACGCGATTGACTCATGGATCTTCTCGAGAAGTTCTGGCTTGGCCGATGGACTTGGTAGTGGCTCCTGGAATGTCACGAAACGTTCCAGAACAAGGATGATCCGGCCTTTAGTCTTGGGGCTGACCCGTCGAGGCGGCTGGGCAAGGAACCTCGTCGCCAGTTCGAGGACACCCTGAACATTCTGCGAGTTATCGACAATGGGCGATATCTCAATGATCGCCTCAACGCAGTTTTCTAGAAGATCGTTTCCTAGATTTGGTGTCTCAAGCAGGTTTGTGGTATTAGTCAAGAGCCTATCCAGGACAGGTTTCAAGAGTTCATCTTGAATAAGCCCGTTGTTGATGGATTCCGCTGCTGGTGCTACAGCAAGAGCAATCAGGTTCCTGATGATGCCCAGAACAAAGACTTTCACCTCGGGATTTCCCTTCTCTACCGCCAAGCATTCGACAAGCTGTGGTACAATCCTGTCGTCAATAGACAGGAATATCGACTCTTGCGGAAGAGCCGACAAAGTAGAGAGGAGCTGCAGCATTCCGGATACGCCCTGCGCAGATTCAACAGGCAGCTTATCAATCCGAGGACTAATAATTTCCTTGACGATGAGATCTCCATACGGTGTCCAATCGAACGAAGTAGCGTTTCGCAAAAGCGCGATAAGACACTTCAATGCAGTCGTCCTTGCAACTCGGAGAAGGGATAAATTGCTGGGTTGATCTTCACCATCATCCGAGCTATCATCCTTATCCTCCTGGCTAGATTCCTGGAGTTGGCGAGCCGAGTAGACCAAGCAATAAAGGATGGGATTTAACAGCGTGTCCATATAGGGCAAGACTCCTGCGCCCATCTCAGAGACGAAAGAGCCCATCATATTCAGGAAACCAACTTGGCGTCTAATAGGAACAACTTCTAGCTCGACGTCGGTTGTCGTCTTTCCACAGGCATCGATGACCTTGACTTGGCCGAGCCCGCCAACTGCAATGTCAAGGAACTGGCCCAAATCCTCGACATCGAGATTGCGAAGGACCGCGAGCCTAGTGGCATGAAGTCCGTGACGACCACTGGCCCCTCCCTTCTTCGAAATCGATCGGCCGTATAGCAGTCGCAACAGGATGGGTATCACTTCCGCACGATGTTCAGGTTGAATGCGCTGTTCGTCCCCTTGGAAGAGCAATGTAAGCTCATCCTTAAAACGACTCTCTTCCAGCAGATGTTCGAGACTCTCTTGATAAGGCTTTACACCGTCCTGTTTCCATGTGAAGAGGGCCTTCAACGCAAGTCTTTGCACCTCCACATCTCCGTTTTCCATCTGCTTCAGGAGAGACTTATAAACCAATTCATGGTTGTAAAGGACCTTAGGGTTCACGAATTGGCCAAAAACTCCAAGCATTGCCTTCCTATCGGCCAACGACCACCCCTTTCCTCCTTGAGCTTCTTCCTCCTCATCCGAAGTTTCAGAAGTCTCTTCGCCGGCAGCGGCCCATCCCAGGAAGGAGGGTACAAATATGCGCGACCTCTTTTCAGCCAGTCTTGGGATAGCGGTCAAAAGTTTCAAAGCCTGTGCCCGAGCATTTGGGGAATGGGCCTCGACCGTATATTGCTGGTCATCAAAGGATTTCAGGGTTTTATCGAGCGGGTTCTCGATAATGTCGTAAAATTCCTCGGATAATGCTTCTAGCCGCTGAACGTTCTTGCACTCGAAATCAGAGATAAACTTGCGAGAGCTGCTGATGTTAAGTTGTTGCGGGCCGGCCCATCTCGGAGAAGGGACACCAAGCCACTGGAAGGCTAGGTCGGAAACAGTATCCTCGCCGGTCTTGGTTTGGCAGACTAGCTGTAACGCTTCCACAGCACCATCCCAGACTGGAGCCATCTTCACGTTGAACATTCCAAACAAGAATGAGGTTATGGCAAGAGCCGTCCAGGAATCTGCAGCCAACGAGGAATAAGACTGGCCAAGTTTCCGCAAGTACATGGTGATTTTTCGACAGTTGGCGAGTTCAACAGGGGTGTCTTCTATCTCGAGCATGGTCTCAATAACACCATCAGGCTGAGCATTTTGACCGTCCAGCTCGGCGAGTACCTTAAGAGAGACTTGGCGAAGTTCATGGGACGGACTAGCCAGGTTTTCGATGAGGGAATTAGTGACGGTGTCATTATCGAAAGACTGCGAGTCATCGCTACTAGCGTCCTGAGCCCCCTTTTTCGACTTCTTGGAGTGCTGAATATAAGTCATATAGGATTCTAGAAATCCGACAGACCGACAAAATCTTGGTACCGCAGCTCTCAGAAGAGGGCTTAGGCTATCGTCGACACTTCCGGCTGCTGCACTCATACGAAGATAGGCATGGAGTCCTTGACTGACGATAAAGTGAACCTCATCCGAAGCCAGAGTAGAAGACGGCCGTAAAGCCAATTTGAGTTTCCTAAGCAAGAGTTCCGCGATCCTTGCATTTGTGGAAGGGTGCACTCCGGCAGATTCCAAAACTTTGAGAAGGGCACCGTACTTCGGCAGACATCGGTCTCGCCATGTCTGAGGATCTTTGTCATATACTCCGCGCTCGGGAAAGGGGGACACCTCGAGCCTTTCGAACTTTGAGACGATGTGATCCTGCCATTGCCGGGGTAGATTGAACACCTCCTTCTCACCGGCCGATGGGATGGCATGCGACCGTGCCATGCGACTAATGTAAATGCACAGCAAGTCCTCATTTCCATTGTCAGACCAGTTGCTCACAATAAACCTGAGGCTCTTGGTTAGCATAACTATTCGAATGCAAATTTGGAAGAGAAGATAACTAACGCTTGAAAACTTCCCAAAAAGAGACTTCTAAACCTTACGGGGTCGAGGTCTGCGAAGTATGCGCAGAATGGTATGTACCAGCTTCGGAATGGATCTCTAGTGAGGATGGTAGAGAAGGACAGAATTGAAGGTGTAATCGCATGGATAGGCGCATATACCCAGACTGTAGCTATGTTCATCATGACATGTCGCCAAAACTGATGCTTGATCTGAGGTGACCCCGAATCCTGCCATTTTGTGGCGATCGTCAAGAGATCCATGAGGGATTGGACCAAAACCTCCCAGTCATTCACACGGGAACCCTTTCGCACACCGGAAAGCGTGCCTATTGCTCTGATTAGAGGCACGCTGGGATATTCGACATCCGCATTATCATTATCAACCGTGGTCGCAGCGGGTTTTGCGAGATCGAATAAAACTTGGGAGATCGGCTCGAGGTTGGTGGCGTTAGAGTGATGGATCAGGCTGGTGAGTACACCACAGGTGACGTTGGTCCATATCGGAGGGTCGGTGAGGTTGGAATCTTGAGGCGGAATAGAATATAAAAGAGCCGTGAAAGTGGCGGGGCCGGTAGAATGTATGGTGTCACCGGATCCTTTGATGGCCTCGGCATACATTGTCATTAATCCATCCTGGAAAAGCTCGAACTGGCGGGATTCATGAGCTCCATAGAGATCCTGTCTGGTATGCTCGACTATAAGGGGAAGGGCTGTTCGTCGATGGTTCGGGGCCGCGGCTTTCTTGATGAGGAAGCTCATCGCCTCGGCAGCGAATCGAGCAATATGGGGTGGGCGCTTGGCCTTGCCCAGGAGGGGGGAGATGACATCGTATGTCGGCCGGAGGTCCGGGGTCAAGAGTTTGTATAAGCGCTTGAACAGGAAGGCTAGAGACGTAAAGGTCCACTCGATGACCTCGACAGGCTGAGATTTGCTTGCGATGTCGACTATAAGCTGAAGCGCAAGAGGATAATGCTTCTCGAATCGCGGGCCGAGGTCCCTTGCGAAAGCCGTAAGGAGATCGAGGAGCGGTTCTAAACTTTCTTTGTCCTGTTCGGAAATATACTGGGCAAAGAGTTGCATAATGCGATCCTCAAAATGCAGAATTTGAGGCAGGCTCTCAGACAGAGGAAGAGCCTCCCTCTTAAACCCGACAAAGCCCTTGGATATATTGAGCTCATTCCATCTTTGCAGCCCATTGTTGAGGTACGAGGTCGTCGTCGAGAGGTCTTCGGCTTCGAGATCGTGCCGGCGAACTTTTTTCAAGGGATCGAGGGTATGGAGTTTCGAGATCTTCGAGTTAAACGATTCCCATCGGTGATTCTTGTGCGGCGCCGCATCTTTGACGCCTCGTCTGGCCTTTGAAATACGGCCAGAAGACACGGCAGGCATCTTGAATTAGGGTGCACTCTCCTCACAGAGCTCGGGCAAGTTCTGTGGGTAGAACTTTTTTTGGTAATTTTTTTTCTTTGGGATCTAGTCCTCAAGTTCACCGTCCATCTTCTCTGAAGTGCCCCTCCAAAATTTCAAAATTTCCAGGATAACTTTAGGTGGAGGTGTCGAGGATGCCGTTTTTGGCTGGTAGGCGGGTGCCATTTTCGGCATCCTCGACACCATGGCAAAAGTACACCTATTAGATAATTCAGGTACACAGCTTAGTCCACTGTACAGGCTCTGTACCACGGGCAACGCGAGGATGTCCACAAAAAGGGAGGATCGGTCGCAGGCACCATAATCCAGGAGACCGGCATTCTGGAGAAGCCTCCGACGACAGTAGATATATTAGTCTGGGTGTTCTCTCTGCCATTACTTGAGGGAAAAAAAGGGGAGAGAGTGGGAAATATTTATCCTTTTCTTCTTCTTTTTTTCTTCTTTTTTTTTTTTTTTCCCTCCCCAGTCTTGATCTGCAAATTTTTGGCGACAATTTTGGCTGTATATGAGAAGGTACATCCAAGTGACACGCACTACACGAGTCCTTTGCACCGTGTGGTATGGACTTCACCACCAAGACGATTACCGCTGGGGGTGGTCCGCTGGCCAATGAGTATACTGCCGCATTGCTACAGGACCACAAAAAGCTCGGCATTTTCCGAAATCAAGTTGCAGGACCCAAACAACGCAACCCGCAACTAACCGCTGAGGATCTTTGGCGAATTGAGCGACGAGGCAACGAGAGGAAGAAGATACGACCGAACCACTCTTCGAATTACAAGGTTAATATTGTGCAAAGTCAGAACCGATGGGAAGCATTCGCCCTATTTCGAGGAGGCTGCAACTGGAAAGAGCTGATCGTGCAAATCAGCTGGGAGCGGAAAGGGATCTTGGACAGCTTCCTGACGTGGGTGTTGTTGAGGGATGGGTCGAGAGTGAAAGCGTATAGCACTCTACAAAGATATGTCCTGCAGACCTGGGCTGTGTATAAGAAATACGAGGGAGAGGAGGTTGAGAGAGCCGTGAAGCACTATGGCCAGCGACTTGCGCTGGAGCTATCGGTGAAGTTCGGGCTGCGGAGGGAACCGGCGCTCAAGAACAGTCTCGGACCAGGCACCTTTATTTATCTTTTGTACTTCCGCATCGCCAGGGATCGGAGGACGTTCAACCTTGGGATCGACAGACTCAATGACATGACGATCCGAATATTCCAAATGTACACGGGCGCGCGGACTCATGAGCTGGCATACGAGCCGGTAGGAGACAATCAGAATCTGATCGACCAATACCACGACCCCGACGACGCTTTCGATGATGCCGAGCTGGCCATCGAGGCTTGTCGCCCCCGGGAGTGTTGGGTGTGCGACGAGGTCGACGAGAGGACCATGGGCTCGCGGCAGGTCCTCTGCTGGGAGGATATCGTCCTTTGGATTCTTCGGGACCCGGAGGGCGACGGCAGAGACCGGCTGGCGATGCAGGTTCTTTTCCGATTCCACAAGGGGAATAATAAGGAGGTGCGCCCCGTCCTGTTCCTCTTTGTTGAGGAGAAGCTGCCTCTCATCTGTCCGATAACCTGCATCATCGCTAAGGCCAGGGCGGAAGGCGTTATCGAGATGGAAGAGCTGGACTGCGCGGAAAAGTTTTTCAACACAAACCTCGGCTTGCCTGCGGTCCAGATATACTGGAAGAGGGAGTTTTGGCACATACCAGTGTTCCGGAAATCTCAGCCATGTGCGCCGCGGCGCAAGCTGGTTGATAAGCCGGTATCCGAGCTGTGTCCGCCGGAGTGCGATGCAGCTGATAAGCTGGTGCCCGAACTATGTCCGCCGGTGTATAAATTAGATGATCAGCCGGTAACGAGGGCTATGTTCGACTATCGCACAGAGATGCTTGGAGTAGATGCGGGACTGGCGGAGGGGCTCCAAGGCTACGATCCCCGGCGGGGACAACTGCAATCTGTTGATGGTAGGTTATTCTCGTCCTTTCCTCGTAAACGCACCTCATCTAACCGGAAACCACAGTCCACTATCGACAGTCGATCCGGAACCAGACGGCGAGGCATGTGCCGAATAGCATCGTCTACGAGAAGTATTATCACAACATTAGGATGAACGCCGTGCCCCAGGATGCGTTCCTGGAACGGGGCACTTCATCGCCCTACCCCTCAATCCTCAATTACTTGGGCCTCTTATGCGACGAGAACGCGCCGACCCACGTGCCGGACGATGTGATGCAAGCCCTCGGCCCGAATGCCGAAATCCGCGAGTTAGAAACGGAAATGGCCGAGCTTCGCGCGAAGTTAGAGTCGAAGTATGGGCGACCTAGCAGGGCCACCGGGGCCGATAAGGACCAATATACTACGCTGCAGCGCAGGCTAGCCACCGCAAGGCAGATGTATCGCGACGATGTCCTAAACTTGTTACGCAAAGACTACTACCGGGTCAGGAACAACTGCGAACTCAAGAAGCAGTTCGAGGGCAACTCCGAACGTCAAGCCCCGAAATCCGAGCCGGTCATCTTCAGCCTTCCAGAACGGAGACGCCTTGTGGAGATCATGAGTGACATGAACGAAGATCTCTCACGAGAGCAGGTCATCCGCCGGAAGATTGACGCGATAAATGCCTGGCTTGATTACGCCTGGATACCCGAGCCGACGGAACCTGCGCCGCTACCAAGGGTGCCGCTGCTGCCACAGCCACAGCCACTGCCGCAGCGTACGGGCTACGCTGCTGACGCCGCAGACACCGCAGCTCTGTCGAAGACGATCCCGTCGGCTAGGCTTCTCATGCCTCGCACGCCTTGCACGCCGCCGCCCCCTTATACTGAGTCCGTGGCTGACGGCAACCCCCCGCCCATCGCGATCAGCGAGGTTTCTATCCCCCCCCGGAGGACGCCGCGGAAGCGATCAGACCCGTGTCCGTGGTGTGGCAAGACGTTCTCTAGGCCCGCAAAGATGTGGGACCATGTGGAGAATCGTTACCTCGCGCCGCTGAATGGCGGTCCAGTGCCGTGCCCTTACGAGGAGTGCAAAGGGAGGACATTTGGTTACGGGCTTCCCTTCAAGAGCCACATGTGTTATGATCATGGGGTCGATTTACGGCCAGATGAGGAGAGTCTGGACTCCAAAGCAAGGCCTAGCGGTCTCTCGGGCCAGACGCCAACAATTATGTTGGTGACTCCCGGAAAAGGAGGTGACTCCGATGGCAATTTCCAGTCACCTAGCATAAAGATCACTCTCACAGTGGAAACGAACGGAAGGCGCGACGACGTGGCTCACAATTGCGAATCACCGCAGACGCCGAGGATTGTTCTCAAGACCAAGCATCCAGGGCCACCTCGTAAGCAGAGAATAGTACGTAAAACAAAATAGTTTATATATTATAGTTCCTAATCTATCTTACACTTTCTCCTCGAATAATGGTTCTATTCCGTGTTCCCTACCAAGACAAGACGTGACTTATGAACCTGCCTTCCATGGCTGATACACGAATCCCATGCGAGTTGGAGCTGGGAAACTGTTCTATCTCCCTGGCTTCACGTTTAAGGATCACGTTTTCAAGTAGCCACTCTTCACACTTGGCTTGAAGGAAAGAGAGGAAGGAAGGAAGAGGAATGGGGAGGCATGGGAAAGAGAAGGTTTAAATACTCCAAGTAGCAGTCTGCTGCCCCATCCCCTCCCCGTGACCAAGAGAGAGAGTGATCAGCAGTAGCTATATGAGATACTACGAGAAAGAGGGAAGAGAGAAGAGGGTGGCTGAGTTCGTGGAGGGAGACTGCAATCTCGAAATGGTCAGATGGCACTCAAGTATCATTTCCGGTAAAGATGAGAAGCCTATCTTATCTCCTGGAGGTTCAATAGAGAGGTGTCCCCAGAATACCCAAGGGCTCTCCGAACATAGCTCCATGCTATCGGAGCTGAGGAACGCCGTGTATCACTTTCAACGTGTAGCGCAGTGGTACGGTAGATCCCTCGGTCAACGAGCCATATCGGTGACCTCGCCGGAGCTCTCTGGAGCTGGGTTGCTAGCTTGCAGCATGGGCAACCGTGAAAACACAAATCGTGAGTTTTATATTGATTTCTTAAATAACGAAATAGCAGACTAAATTCTGTCATACGTAAATTGTCGGCAGAGTATTAACTTGGAATGAACAGGATAAGGAAAAAAAATAACAAGGACAGGGGAAGCTGAGTGAATGTGTGCGAGAGAGAAACTACGTTTCCTCTGTACTGTTACGGATGTTGTCATACTGACTCATTGGGTAGGAGATTAGGTTTGGGCTCTGCTGGAGGGGACGACCTTCGGGAGCAAGGGTCGCAGAGACGGCTTGTATCAGACTTCCGTTCCCCTTCCGATCCCCACTGGCTTCCCAGAAGAAAGCGCCTCCAAGGCGCCTTTCTAGAATCCACTCGGCTTTCTGCGTCGTACTAACTACAGTATCGTACGACACGAGCTCCTTCGTCTTCGGATCGTAGCTGTACGATGCGACGGCTGTGGTATCAACATATTCGTCGGCCCCTGGCCGGGGGAGATCTTTGTACAGCCAAACTCCCTTCTCGATCGACCCGGCCCCCACATCAGTAAAGTTTTTGCCAAGGCCGTCAGTATTTAAAAACGATCGCCCGTAGAGGGGAATTCCAAGATTGATTTTCGATGCTTCGATGCTGCGATTCAAATAAGCTGAGATCGTAGTGTTAGAATCGAATTTAGTACTCTCGGGATTTTCCGGGCGGGGGTAGATATTAGCCTGGTGGCCGGAGGTCGAGTCCCATTGCCCGGCGTAGTCGTAGGTCATTACGTTCCAGAAATCTACCAAGGCATCCATGCCGGCCAAATCCATAATTTTGTAGTTGTGCGCGCCTGCTGGGCTAGCTACTGCCAGCAGGAAGTGGTAATCCGGCGCGTGCTGCGCCGCGTACTCATCCAGTGCCTCGCGGCAAGCCCGCAGCAGCGAAACGTAGTCCTGAGCCTGCTGTTCGTTTTCAGGATACTCCCAGTCTATATCGAGCCCATCAAGCCCCCAGTCCGCCAGCAGCTTAACGGCGCTAGATGCGAACCGTTGACGGCCGGCTTCCGTCGAAGCCGGTAGGGCAAACTTCGATCGGTAATTCCACCCGCCAATAGAGAGGAGAACCTTGAGGTTCCTATTCTTTCTCTTAAGAATGTTGAGCTGCTTTACGCAGCCGTACGCGTTCTTCCCGGAGTCGCCCTGCGAATCTCCATCGTAGGTTTTCCCAAGGTCCGCCCACAAATCGGATGATTTTCTTTGTCGGTGCGTTAGCTTGTAAATAAAAATATTACGGCCTGGCACATGTTACGAGGCGTTGCACATACACTTCACCGTCCGGCCCTATATCGGCAAAGGCGTAATGAACATGCGTAATTTCATCGGCCAGCAGGTCCTGAGGATGAAAATTGGCTTCGTAGATGCCCCTATCAAAAGTTAGATTAGCTTCTCGGTCAGAGTCAATATAGAATCGAACCAGTTAGTAAAGTAGACGGCAATTCTTCCGCCCGGCTCTGTGCCCGGAGGAGCGGCTTGTGCAGGCGGGCAGACGGCTGTGGCTGTAGCTGTGGCCGTGGCGGTGATCGTAGTTGTGGTGGTGGTCGTCGTGGCCACGGCGAGGGTAGAAAGGAGTAGAACGCTGACTAGACCCATTGTTGCGGTACTCTACCTAGACCTAATGTTGAATTTCTGTGCTCGATTCACTACAGGTTTGTCCTTTAAATATCCAACGGCGCCGGTCAGCGTGGAGCCCGGGCTTCCGGTATCAAGTAGAACCAGCGCAATCGCAGCGCCGTATTTCTATGCCCATCGATTACGCCCGCCATTCATTCCCGGTACCGAGCCAGTGGCTACTACTCCGATTTTTCTGGAACTGCGTGAAATTTACGGCGTGCTTGCGTGTACCTCGTAAGACAGAGCCGCGCCGTCTCCCGGTAACTTGGGTGGAATAGAAGCGCGATTACCAGTAATGCGGGCCTGTCAGTTCCCAGTAACTCGTCATATTGTGTCCCTGCAGTTCCTAGTCGATCATAGGTACCGCATTTCATCCATTCCTAGAGGATAGGTAGTATTTTGCCTCCGACCGGGGTGACGGTAGCTAATGCCCCTTGATCTGTCGGTCACCAGTACCTCTGTTGGACTACTGCATTGGCATAGGACGCCATCCGGGTTCACGGGCAGGATCCGGGCTCCGCCGAAACCCCAGGTTCAGGTCCGCCCAGCCTGCCGCGGCCCTGGATTCTGGCGCCCAGCGCGCATATGCTTGCATAATTTTGTTTATAATCGTTCGGATTGCTGCAGAACAGGCTCAGCATCCTGCAGCAGGAAATTATTTCGCAACGATGCATTCCTATCGTTACGTTGCTGCCAGGCCGCGGCCGACGCCCATCCGCATCACAGAGATCTCCCGCAAAGCAAGCGTCAAATACCGGCCCCCTACTCCCTACCCGTTCTCGCCGGTGCAAGCGTCCCAATGGGCCCGACGACAAACATTCACCACGCTGGAACCAAAGCGATGGGCCCGCACTCGAAGGCCGCCGCGAACAAAAACAACCATTATCATCCGTCCAAACCCACGAGAGGATCTGGAATTAATCCTGGCGATGGATAGCATGCACCTGACTGCTCGTCGCGGAGGCGGGGTTTGACTTGGACTAGATCCGACTCTCGTGGCTGGCCAAGAGTAGATAGACTGATAAATATGAACAACGAAATGTTCGTTTCAAAAA